>JAKGSA010000858.1:48012-214784 GCA_033558755.1 Philaethria dido | reverse complement strand
TGTTTATATGTATTTGTTACATTTTCGCACTTCCACACTCGCAAATCTTTTACTTCTCATTCATACCCATAGGTTGACTGGAAGAAATCTCTATCAGAGATAAGTCCATCTTTGCTAACAACTTTTTTTTTAATATGTGTATTTATTTTGTTACAAAGTGCAATAAAGAATATATATAAGTTCCATAGTGATATTTCATTATATTTATTCAATAATGACTTCAATAAATTATTGAAAAGACACATGTATGTTGTAGGTATGTTTATGAGTGCAGGTGTCTTTACAAGTATATATAAGTGAGTATATAAAAGTATATAATATATTTCTAAGCTTAAAAATATATTCTTGACATCACAAATTATTTTTAAACTATAGTGAAAACTTTATTGGCGATGTTTTTCTTTTGTTTAATTTTAAGGCTTAGTTTTCTATATAAAAAGCTGTATATTTTCCTGTAGTAAATAAATAAATAAATAAAAATAAATAACGCATCTTTTGTGGTTCTATTTAATTTAGTTCCTGAGCTATTCGTAACAATGTTACTTTTACAGCATTTTAGTTGATGTCAGTTATCTTTTTTTTAATTATTTCTTATTGAATTTTAAATTTCTGCACACTTCAAATTTCATGTTATTTACGAAACGTATTTCGTATCCTAAGTGTATGATTAACACTTTATAATATCATAGGTAAGAAATTTAGTTTTTCCAGCTTTTACCAATTGTTTTAGAAAAGTTAGAATTATAGTATAGCGAAACTCAACGCCAGATCTAAGAAGCAAGATTTTTTTTTTCAATTATATAGCAAATCTTCTCCTGGGTGGAAATCAAGCCTAGGACTATTGTGTGTATAAATTAAACTCGATAACTAATTTAATATTTGTTTCACTACTATTAATTTAATAAACGTTTGAGAAATAACTTAGTTAGGAACATAACCTGTTGCATGGAACTTAAATGTTTCGGAATAACAGGAAATGCTATCGGTTCTACGCTTTGTCTTTCTTTTTTGTTACTTTATTTGAAAAGACTAAGAATTTATTCTTAGTTTTATAGATTTTTAGAAATTTGCTTAGTTAGTTACCTATGTCCATGTACTGGTTAGTGGAAATTATTACGTTTAGGAACTGCCCTGAGTTGGATTTAAATCTATTGTATTCGGGTCATATCTTTGTTGCCATTAACTATAGTTCCTTATTTCCTTATCTAATAAGTAGCAGTAGTAATCTTTTTATAAAAATATATATTAATCATAATCATCGATATATTAATAGACAAAGAAAAACTTTGTACGCATCCTTCCGAAAACTATACATATGGAAGAATATGAAATTTAAATTTTTAGAAAGAAGTGTAGTTTGCTATTTTTTCATAATAATGGATAAAATAAATATTACACATTTTATTTAATTAATCCTTATTTAGTAATTTTTTATCCTAAAATTGACTTCATCAGCCAAAATTTTAATCATAATGATGTAGAAAGTTCGTTAAAACTTTGCACAAATTAAAGACGAATAAATCATTTCCCTGGCTCCCTTATCGGATTGTCTATGCTTCAATAATTGTAAGGAACATTCTTACAACCCTTAACCTGGAGATAAAAGTCTAAGGGCTATAAAGTTCATTTTGTTTTTAGCTCAATGGAATGGAATATAATAATACAAATTAATTTAAAAATCTAATAGGAACAATTTTAAATTGATTTTCTCATAGTCTTGTATAAGTACATAAATTTTACTATGAAAAAAGCAACTTCACGCTTTATCCCGCATAGCATGGTAATCAGAGTGTACTTAGTGTCAAGACACTCCGTATGCTACTTTTCATCTGAATTTGAGACATTGAGACGGAATTCAACGCCGTCGTACTATAAAAATATTCTTTTAAATTTTGTCATGCAATAAAAATATTCTTTTGTTCTCGAACCCGGGCCTATATGTAAATTGAAATAAATCCGACAAGACCGTCAAAAAGACGAGAAAAATTAGTTCATTATAGGTAACATGCAAATGGTACATATAAAATACAAATAACAAATAAAAAAAACAGAGAGAAGGGAACAGAAAATTTTCATACCCTCTAATATCTACTACTGGCTCTAATATCTACTACTGGCTGCAACAGTAGTATCTGTGGATACATGGCATCGTAGATTAGGCCATGTGAACAGTACGTACTTAAACAAAATGCCTAATGCAGTAAATGGCATGGAACTCGAAGAGAAAAGTGAGATCTCCCAATCGTCATGTGTAGTATGCTGCGAAGGCAAGCAGTCACGCCTGCCTTTTGGACATGCTGGTTCGAGAAGTGGTGAATTATTGGGCATAATTCACAGAGATGTTATGATAATGGAAGAAGTGACATCTCAAGTATCTACAGCTGTCAAATAAAGCAAACGTGTTCATTACAAAAACTGCTCGTTTTATTAGTAATTATAATACAGACCCATATGTATGTATTACATGGGTTCTATACCATAGTTATTCGTATTCAAGAATTATTGAATTATAAAAGTAATTTTAGATTTTTGCGCTCACTGAATAATTTCAAAATATGCTGTTACGTCATTGTTGCTCTGGAGCAGCGAATTATGCAAGTGACGTGTTGAGTCTAATATATACTATAGTTTATATATATGTAATTTTTGATGATATTTGCGTGTCATTATTTCATGTTATCTTTAATGACGAAACGCTTTATCGTTCCACACCGGAAGGACTAATCGACTATAACATAATAACAATAAATTAATATGAATAATATCTAATTTTATATTCACCTACGCAGTACACAGATATAAAAGATAGCAACGCTTTCCTGTATAAATAATATTATTGAATACGTACATATTTTAATAATTAATCGTTCTTTTTATTAAGTCCGTTTTGCTAAATCAAGTGTTTTGTCTTTTGTAATACAAAAAGGTACAACAATTCATGTAGTACATAATAAAGATTTTAAAAAAAAAAGAATTTCAAAGGAAAAGCACTAGAAAGTGCAATTATTACGAATAACTCAAAAATTTCTAGTCAGATCTTAACTAAATTTAAAGGATCATATCAGAAGTTAGCTATCATTTAGAAAAAGAATCGTCGCATTTCAACAAGCAAATAAGTTCAGGTGTATCTCGTCTTCCGTGTACGTTTCCATTGTAAGGTTTATTCAGATGAAATTGACTGGTTTACTAATAAAGGTCAAAATCAATATGTTATTTATAGAATGAAGTCAATATATAGATTTAATTTGTATGAACGCCTGTTGTGACGCAGAGACACAAGCGTGTGACTGTAAGCGGGACAAGTTGTGCGTTCGATTCCCACTTCAGGAAATGGAATTTTTCATTTCTTGAGTTTGGCAACAAGGCAAAGTGCGGCGTTGAGTTCCGCCACTCAGCACGCAATGCCTCAATTCGGCGGAAAATGGAGAGCGGAAAGTCTTAACACTAGGTTCCGTCTGTCAACCCTGCTATATGCGGGATACAGCGTGAAGTTATGTATGTATGTATGTATGTAATTTGTATGATTTGACATTTTCTTTACATCTTCTTGAATGTGAGAAATTAAAGAAATAAATTTATTTTTTTACCTACTTCAAAAAAGGAAGAGGTTCACAATTTGGCTGCATTTGTTTCATATGTCACAGCATAACTTTTCGCTGGGTGAGCCAATTTCGATGATTCTTTTTTATAAAATAGCTAGTTATAGTTAGTTATAGTATTTGGTGGTAGTAGTAGTAGTAGTGTAGTATAGCTAGTTATAGTATTTGGTGGTAGGAGGTTCGTCCTCCAGACGGAGGACCACGCCATCGAAACCACCATATTCTGGGGAAAGGTTGGGTGTCAAAAGGGAAAACCTGGCTTACATGCCATCGAACCGGAACACATCTTTAGATATTTGGCAGATCGTCTTTGACATGATAGTGGTCGCGAGCCAGACGGAGGACGAACCTCCTACCACCAAACTACTGGGATACCCGCCTCTTACGGGACGCAGCGGCGGAGGTGAATTGTATTCTAACCCCGTCCCCTCACAGGGAAAATAAGACAAAACTAATAAGACAAAGCTCGGCGTTGAGTACGACAGTTAGGCGGAATAAGGAGAACGGCATGTCTTGACACGATTTTTCTCTGTCCACGTTGCTATGCGGGATAAAACGTGAAGCTAAAAAATATTGCTAATGCAAACATTTGTAGGGATGGACGTTTATTGTTTCCCGTAAAAACTGAACTTTGAACGGATCTGGATGCAAACTTTATTGTAGTAAAGCTTATACATCGAAGTAGCACATAGGCTATAATATATATAATAATTGTCTAGAATTTCTATAATTCATGTTTTATATAAGTAAAGCGAATGTTGATTTGATGGTAAACACCAGTTTAATGGATTTGAACCCACAGTTATTGCTGTCTGAACGTTAGATATCTCGTGATTTTATCACCAAAGCGAGGAAATGAAAAAAACAAAGCAGTGAGAAACTAGTGTGAAGACACATCGTTCGCCGCTCTCCGCACGAATTCTAGACATTGTGTGTCGGAATTCAACGCCGTACTTTGTCCTACCAGAGTGAAGGAATAAAAATAATTTAAACATAATCATTTCATCGAGGGGGAATCGAACCCACAACGTACAGTACACTGTTCCACTACGCCACGATGGTCTAAAATTAATTTCTAGGATTATATAATATCTAAATATCATCAAATAAGGTTAAATTATACATCTTAAACGCTAATAGAAAACAAACGTTCTCAACAGGTGCCCCAAATCATTGGAGAGGATTTAAAAAAATCTAAAGTGTCTAAATTATATATGGCCATCTTAGCAAGTGTCATCAGTCAACCAAAGTGTTTTATTACAGTCAAAGAAGCTCCGCTTCGTCTCGTCTCTTAATTATTTCTATCCATTTTGTTAGAAAAAACCTCGACGCGTTTAAGCATCAGATTTTGTGATAAATTTAGCAACCCTCCGCCTTTATAACTACTAAAAAAGGCAAACTCTATAATTAACGCCTGTCTTTCCCCATACAAAGTACATATTTTCAAGGGTGAAAAAGTGATCTCGATTACTTTGACTGTGTTATTTATAGATTGATTTTTTTAATGCAGTTTCAACGTACTGTTACAACGAAAAGAGAATTTGAGATTTTAAAAAAAAACTTTATTTAATTAAAATATAATAGAAATAAACTAAACTTACTAAACTTAGAACTTGGAGACAACCGCTTTCGATTGAGGTAAGGAACAGACTGAACAGACTTGGATGTGAAATGGTTAGGAAAGGAGAAGTAGATGTTTGTATCGCCTTATTGTTTGTCTTTACCGACTTCCAAAAAGGAGGAAGTTTCGATGTGACTGTATTTTTTTTATGTGTTACTGAATATATTTTTTACTGGATGAACCAAATTTTGATGATAATTTTTTTATATAGCTACTGCTTTTGTTGTTAAGATGTAACGAGTCGTTTTCGGGTTATTCGTAATAATTTTTATTAGAAGTCGGTTTTCTTGTTTTGTTTAAATCTTAATTACATCATTTTAAATTTGAATACCAGTACAGGTAGTAATACAATTTTTTAGTTTCAATTTTAAATGCCTAGAGAGGCATTTCAAAAATATTTACAAACTTTGAACTATTTGGAACTATTGAAAAACCAAAAAAATGTGTTAAAAATCTGTTTTACTTAATATATTTAATTCGATTCCATATTCCATTGTATCAATAGATTGGATTAAGCTTAATATTTTCTAAACAAATATTAACACAACTACACATCTACTATTAAAACAAATTCTCAACTTTTTGTTATACAAACTTCGTAAGCTTCTTCTTAGGCGTGAAACTTTCAGAACCAATTTCGAGATAAACACCTTTAGGTTTCGCCAAAAATTATCTTAAAACTTTAAAGTTCTTTAGCGGCTTTTTGTACTTTGCGTGTTTTCTTTAAGTAAGTGGTAAAATACAAATTTAGATACTATATTTTAAATAAGTTAATTTCAAATATCACATATTTTTATATAACGCTTGTCGTGGCGCAGAGGCGCGTGCAACTGTAAACGCGACAGGTTGTGGGTTCGATTCCCACTCCAGGAACTGGAATTTTTATTTCATGGGTTTGGTAACAAGGCAAAGCGCGGCATTGAGTTCCGCCACTCAACACGCTATGCCTCAATTCGGCGGAAAGTGGAGAAAGGAACTGTTGAAAGAGAATGGAGTGTCTTAACACTAGGTTCTCTGGTTCCCTCTACCTACCCTGCTATATGCGTAAAAAAAAAATAATAATAAGTTAATTTCAAATATCACATGGTGATGCCCTGGTGAGACAAGGCACGGCGTTGAGTTCCGCCACTTAAAACGCAATATCTTGAATTAAGGCCGAAAGCAGAGAACGGAGTGTCTTAACACTAGGTTTTCTTTGTCCTCTTGTTTTATGGTTACATATAGTGAAGCTTTGATAACAAGTTCAATTTTTATACCAGTTTAACATGGAGTATTGAATCCAAATTGTTTTCATCCTTTCGTGAAATAATCAGTGATGATTATCATGACGGGTGATCATTATTATCACATTATCATTATTATGTTAACGAAATATTAAAAGAAAAACAGTGATTTAGAGGAAGTTATATAAAGAAAGTACATAAATTTATGTATTCTAAATGTCAAGGTAATCAAAATTATTTGCAAAAATCTCATAGGGGCGGAAACTGTTAGCCGAACGATTATTTAAATCTCAATATATTTTGACGGATTTTTTTCTTTTATAGAAAGGAAACAAATGAACGTTCAGGTCACTTGAAGTGGTCTTCCTGTAGTGTATGGACTCGACTAGTATAAAAAATAATAATAGTAGTAATGTTTTCAATTTTTTTTTATACATACTAATTGTACGAAGTTACATTTTCTGTCTGTCATATTTTGTATATATATTTTACTGTGTCGTATATATATAAGTAATATAAGAATTTACGGTTAAAAGCTAAAATCGGCTGATATTACGTTATACATTCTAACTAAAGTAAGCAATCCATAAACAGAGGAAGGGTCAGATCCCTATTCACTAACAATACGTTTCGTAAATTGGGCTTCTGAATCAAATAATTCAAATTGCGTAAAGGTTTTTTCTTACTTGCCACCCCTGAGCACGCAATAACAACCGTTATATGTTGCTTATTCGATTGGTATAACAATTTTTTTTGTTTTTAACTTGTCGTTTTTAAATTATCACTTAACACTAGGTTCTCTGGATTTCCCTCACTGCTACCCTGCTAACACGCGGGTTACAGCGTGAGGTTAAAGAAGAAGAGAAACATATAACCCTACAATTAAGCAATCAAATGTATCCAATCTATAAATATTTAAAACTCAAATTTTTGCCTTTTTGATAATAAATCTATACATAAATACGTGAAGCAAAAACTTTGGACCAATTTTCACAAAAAGTACGCTGGCGGAGCATAAGAAGTGGCACACTTATAGTTTCTGTAGAAGAGGTGCAGAATGTAACATTTTACAATAATGCATAAAAGTTTATTAAATTAACAAAATAAATGTTACACTACCATGGTTTGACATCATGTTTATATAAAGTGGCTTATATACATTTACTAAAGACAACGCGTTAACGCGTCAACGGGGACGCTAGTATTTATATAAGACAAACCGCGGCGTTGTATTTATTATTGTCACTCAATACGCAAATATGCATTATTACGTTATTTAAAAATTGGGCGAAAAGTGGAGTGTCTTGACAGTATATTCTTTCCGTTACACATTTTTTTAACTTCACGTTGTATCCACTGTATGTAGCAGGGTAGGCAGGAACCAAGAGACCTGGTGTTAAGACACTCCATACTCTTTCAATAATTCCGTTTACCACTTTCCGCCGGAACGAGGCATTGCGCGTGTTGAGTGGAACTCAACGTCGCGCTTTGCCTTGTTACCAAGCCAAAAAATGAAAATACTAAAATTTTACATTTCGCGGATCAGGAATCAGACATCCACAACCTGTTGCGCTTACAGTCGCACGCTTGTGCGTTCCTGCGATAGGCGTTACAGGCGTTTTCCATTACATTGAAAAAAAATGAAAATTTATAGATAGATTGAGATAAGAAACTGTTGCACCAAAGTTTAGCTTCGCCACGTGAAAGGATAAAGGGCCAGTGGATATTATTATCATATCTTGAAGCCATAAATGTAAACAGAGTAGTATTAGCTAAACAATGGCCACCCCAATACATAAAATTTTTAATTCTTCTTCTTTAACAACGCTTCTTTTAGTGCCTCTCCAACTAGTGAGGAGTTGGCAGTCAGCTTTCGCATATTCAGTCCTATTCCTGGCAGCATGGAATTCAGCTCTACAGCGCTTTTTGATTCCCGTCCATTCGCGGATGTTCCTAAGCCACTTGGCTTTTCTGCGTCATCATCACATGAATTTTTTAATTAGATCCATTAAAATCTCTTTTGGTAATGTTTCCATCACATATAAAATGTAAAGAATTTCATTAATATCACAAATTCTGTTTATGTACGCTTTAATATTAATATAATTAATTTGATCAAACTAAATATTTATAAATTGCTTATAAAAACATAATTACTGTACGAATTTAATATGAAAAAATAATGGCATATTTTGCGTTCAGCTCTGCTTTGCTCCATGTTTTCTTTTTTTTCTTTTTTTTATGGATAACGGATGGCAAACGAGAAGGACTACCTGATGGTGGTTGATTACCTTCCTCATAGATCTACAGCATCACTACCAGAGATGTTAGTAGGTACGTTATAACAAGTTACAAATGGAAGGGAGGACAATGTAGTAGTCCGCTCATTTGGGGGAAAGGATGGGTGGGAAAGGGAAAATCTAGGAGAAAATATTTTTAACCACTTAGCCTTTTAAAAAAAGGGAAAGATACAATTTGACTGTTTATTTGTATGCGTTACGTGTTTATAGAGAGAACTTCTTGTGGTCCGTTTGGTCTAGTATGTATTAGGTAGTTTTGAGTTGTTCGTGGCAGATTTTTTATTATGCGTTTTATTTGAAATACATTTCTGTTTTTAAAATAACTATTAATCAAATATATGTCATTTTATATAGAAAAAATAAAAATCGATATATAATATTGGATTTACTGTAAAGTTTCATTTAGTCCACGATAGTTGGTAGAAATGCCATGAAAAAGGAAGAAAGGTATTGATTGGATTATCCCTAAGAGTCGGTAGGTCGTATCAAAGTATATCCAATAGATTTTTATTTACCATTGTTTCTATAAGAGACCTTAATATTTTCCTATATTCATAGCATTTTCTTATGTTTTCGCTGAAGGAAATTACAATTACAAAAAACTACGCTAAAATAGATTGTTTTAAATATAGAAATATATTATATTTTGTTTTCTTCACATTTTTATACATATAGTATTAAAAGGTCCTGTCTATCAATTTTAATCAAAAACACCCACGAAAGCTCATTTAAAAATCTCCATTAATACTTAATAAAATTAGTATATTATCAAATTTTGATCATAATTCTCTAATTTAAGCTTATTATTTTTACGAGGATAAACCCGACCTTCTTAAAGATAATTCGTAAAAATGTTCCCGCATTTCGATACTTGAAAGCTTAATTAAATCTAAAATCACGCTGTCTAATTTAATATCCTTATAAAATTCGGGTCACGGAGACTTATTGCTGCCACACCTCGCGAATTTACCGATATTGCTGGAAGAATGGCGGTCATTATACTCCCTTTGTTTCACGCCCCAGGATATTACTTCCGGTCATGCCATACTGAAATATTATCATTTTATCGTGCTAATAAAATTAATAGGAGCCTTACCGCATTAGCCGCGATAATATTGATAGCCACTGTATCTTGTGGTTAGAAAAAGTGCAAACTCCAACAAATAATGTCCTTATCTTGACCTAATTTGTGTTATTTGAGCAAGTCATCTAGGTCGCTGGCTTTTGGCTTGTTTGTTACATTGCAATTAGTGTTATAGGCAAGTAAAAGAATCAATTAAACTATTTTTAGAATATTAAAAGTAATATCTTTTAATATAATAAAATTAATTGTTATGTTTTTTTTTTAAATAAAAAATAATTTGCTGAATGACTATAATTTTTAAATTAAAATAAATATGTACAGATATATACGTCATAAAATGTAAAGTAATCGTGGTATCAGTCGTGTGACGCCCACTTCAGGACAAAGAACTCCCCTAAGGATTTCCACAACGATCGGTTCTCCTGCGAATACTAAGCAAAGCTCTGTCCTTTGCCTTCTGAGTGACCTTCAGCCTTCTTATGAAACAGATAGTTTGCGATCGCGTCTCATTCTGTAAGTCATCTTTGGCAAGGCATTCTGGTCAAAGATTTTTGGCAGCTTCCCGAACGCTACCCATCCGAACTGGATTCGATGAGAGATCTCTTTCTCGAAGTTCAACTTACCTAACTGTATGTCCCAGGTTTATGTCATGGTTACCAACTTTGAGAGAAGTGTTTTCAATACAAACCAATAAACTGATATATAAATGTGAAATTTATAACTTCAAATTCTTAGGACACCTTTAAAAAAACATTTAAATTGCTATTAATATTATATGTATTTATGTACATGATGCGTGTTGACATTCATTGTTTCTGAAAATGCTATGGATTTCTTAAACAAGACACGCTCTAACCCAAACGTGGTTTAAATTTTATATGTGAACCGATGTTGCAAAAGCTTACAGTGTAATTGAAATTTATAAGATAACTGGATTTTATCAGAAACGGCAAACCTAAGCTTGAAGCCAATAACAAGCTTATGCGTACAGCAGATTTCACTTTACGGTGGCTTTGTATGAAAAATTGATTGTTTAGTAGATACTTTATGTTTTCTTTTTATTTTTTAAGTGTTTTTTGAAATTAAGAAATTATTTTTTTGTTTTCTTTTTCTGAAATATTCTTGCCTCAATTCGGAGGAAAGTGGGGAACAGAGTGTCTTAACACTAGCTTCCCTCTGCCTACCCTGCTATATGCAGGCGTGACGCTATGTATATATGTTTTCCATTACATTGGAAAGAAAAAATTAAAATTTATAGATAGATTGAGATAAAACTGTTATGCAAGTTTTGCTTCACCACGTGAAAAGTATGAAGGGCAAAGTATGAATTGTATGATTTAAAAAAATAAGAGGAACTTATCAATTTGATTGTATTTTTTAAGTGTGTTACTGCAATACCGTGAAAATCTATACTGATGATTCTTTTTTTTATATGATAGCTAATGCTAATTATATGGCCCAATTTAAATCTAATTAAGATCTGAGAAGTAGTTTTTGAGTTATTCGTAATAGATTTACTTTTGAGCATATTTTCTTTGAAGTTGGTTTTCTTCTTTAAAATCTTATTGAACTTATATACTTACGTCATAAGTTAATCGTAATTTCTAAATCTCCAATATGTTGGCAAACACATATCTGAAACTACTGGACATACAAAGTTGAAATTTGGCATGTATGGAACATATTGGAAAGTGTAGGAGAGCACTAAGAGATAATTTCCCTAAAATTTCTATTGGAACTAATTGGAAAAGTTTTACGTTCCACTAGAAACAGAATTAAATTTTCTTTAGAATATTTAAAAAAGAATTGATTAAAAATTGATTACTATAGAAATTCTAAGAAAAAAAGGTATCTTGGCGTTTGAGTTGTATCTAGAAATAAGAATATTTTTGAAGAGGCATCTTTCTATAGATAGAAAAGAGTAGAGACATTATGTTATTTTAAAAAGAATTAAATAACAAAAATTAATAAAAAAATTATTAATAAAAGTAATATTTTTGCTTATATAGTATAAGATTTTCAAATTTTGTTATCTAGACAGATATGCAGACAGTATAAGCAAAAATTCGTAAATATTATATTCGTTAGTTACACTCATATTTATCTTCCGGAGTTTCGACTGTAAAACATAAAATACATTTTTTGCTTTCCCATGAGAATTTCGAAATCCTCTCTTAATGCTTACATTCCCCAAGGAACCTACATCCCAAATTCATTATCAGTTTTCTGCTGTGCGTTGTCTATCGGCCATTCAGTAAGAAACGAAAGAGTTGTATATATATATTGACTATTATTATCATCATCCTCATGTCCTCTCTTTAAAGCTTAAGCGTAAGAGAAATTGTAGTGTCAAAACACTGCATTCACTGCTTTCTGCCTGAATTCAGGACATCGCGTGTTAAGGAAACTTAACACCGCGCTTTGTCTTAAAATAGCAGAGAAATGAAAATAATTCAAAATAATTTAAACTTAATTTTTCCCCCTACAGGCAATCGAACCCATAACCAATCGCGTTTACAGCCAGACCCTGTCCCACTTTGCTACGGTGGCCCAAAATCACCTACCTTTAACTTAGTGAATAATCTACATTCTAATTAATTATAACACCAAGCAACAAATACTTTTGCATACCTTCAAATGCGAGATACTTAAAATAGTGCTACGTAATATTTTAAATATAAATGTAAGTTTGTTTGTTACGCTTTCACTCCAAAACTACTCAATCGATTATCATGAAACTTTGTATACATATTTTTAGAGGTATTAAAAAGGACATAAGAAAAAATATTTAGACAGACGTGATTGTTTGTCAAAAAAAGAGAATCTAGCTACTTTAAAGCTTTCAAATTAACGTATATACACTATAGTATATAGTATGGATTCTCATTGATTATCTGAGCAAAGCCACGGGTAAGAACTAGTATAAAATATTTTGCATTTACCGAACAGATCAATTGTCAACTCATTCATTATTGTTCAAGCATTAAATTTGACAACTGTGTTGATATCTTTACACTTGGGTAACGATGATGCGTCGGTGAGCGTTTGAAATTATTTGACTCTCAAATGTCAAGGGATTGAGTTATTTCCATTCAAAATTTACGTATAATTTTATTTAAAAATCAAGAAGCGTGAAAGTGATAAGTGGTTATAATAGAAATGTTTGTTTTTTTTTTCAAGCTGTATCCCGCACATAGTAGAGGAACCTGAGAATCTAGTGTTAAGACTCTCCGTTCTTTTAAGATTTTCGTTCCCCATTTTCTGCCAAATTGAGACATTGCGTGTTTAGTGGCGGCACTCAACACCGCGCTTTGCTTTGTTGCCAGAGCGAGAATATGAATGTACTAAATATTAATTAATATAAATATTTAATACTTTTATTCCCTGGAGTGGGTATCGAACCCACAACCTCTACCTCTACCGCCACAAGTGACTTCAAATTTTTATTGTCAAATGTTTATAATACTGCTTAATATAATTCAAACAGATAAACATTAACTGCCGTAAAATTACGCATTATGTGATAAAAAGGATGTTTGTAAAAGCTTTAAGCTGAGCCGAATATAATAAAATATGAATACGTTGATATAATTAGGAAATGCTAAGTAATGCAATGATCATGGGTTCGAATCTCGCTTTTTAACCGATTTTAAAATAAGAAAGAAATTCTTTTTTTTTTTTTAAATTAAAAAAAAAAAAGAATCATGAAAATTGTGGACCAATTTTCATGATTCTTTTTTTCTACTGTTTTCTTTATGGTAACACGCATAAAGAAAACAGTAGAATTGTTATAACTATATATATAACTTCTAGTTTTCGGTTAGTAAATGATTTACTTTGCCGTTTCAAGATAAATTCAAAGTTGGAGACAAATTAATTCATAACGAAGTAGTTTGCAAATAGTCACATTTATTCTTACATTTATACCATCTTGGCCAGTTACATAGTTAATTCTAGAAAAAATTAGGAGTGGAAATTTTCCAGGAAACCCATACACTACAAGTCTTTATTACCAAACAGATGTTTACGTTCATTGATTCAGACTACAAGAAAATAAAAATCAGGAAAGCTATCGATTTTATAATATTCACTCAGCTAATTGAATCGAACCGGGAAAGTTGTGGTCGAACGTTAAACAAAAGATAAATCACCTCATTTCACGCTTAACGCTAGTAAATTATCATCTAAGCTATAAGCCGTAAATTATCGGAGTTGTTCTTTCGATAATTACCCGTAACACTTCCTTTGTGAAGTTGATTTTAGTTGTTCTTCGAGTGTTAATCAAGGATAAGGACGTTTAAATAAACTTTTTGGTAGGTAGTGCTTTAGTGGCTTCCTGCTTCATCTCACATAGAACCTAATGACAAGACACTCCGTTCTCTACTTAAGACTTCGGAGAGACAGTTAATATTAATAAGCTCAATATTTTGCTTTACGCTTTTTTCCCATTTTTAGAGTAGGCGGAAAGAAACAGTAACAAATAGTTTTTCGAGCCCAACTCAGAGGTAAAATTTTCTTTGACGAACTAAAGATATTTTCAGAGATGACATTAGAATTTGCACAACTATCTTATATAAATGATTCTTGACGTGAGTTCAAGTGCGGCTTTGACTACATCAATTAATACATATATTTCAAAATAGGCAAAATGAAGACGGAGTACCTTAATCCTGGACCGCATGCAAATACAAATCATACATAGTCATCATCATCATATAAAAAAAAAAAAAGTCCCGCTGAGTTTCTTGCGCCGGTTCTTCTCAGGTCTGAGGCATTAAATTTAGTGAAATTATGGTGGTAAATTATTTGACGATCAAAACATGAAGCTTGTAACTTCTTATTTTGAATAAAATTATTTGACTTTGACTTTGACATTGACTTTGACATACATACACCATTTTGTCTTCAAAATGACCATTTTCCCGTGACATAAAGTTCCCAATATTACTGTAGATTACTATTGGGTTCCAGAAAACCACGACAGTCGTATTCCAGTAAATAGTATTCAATATCTGAATATTGTAGTAAAGGATATTCATATTAAATATAATAAGATATCATCATAAGAAATCTTCTTGGCTCTAGTCGGGATATATATATATCCCGACTATGCTATATAGCAATAAGGTCAAATATTCTCTATTCGGTTAGCAACACCTGTGCAGCTCTATGGTTCTAAATATTTGGCAATAAGAATTTTATTTAGTTTCCTTTTCTTGTATTGGGCAGCCTCTGATCGCATATGATTGTGTCTTGTATAACAAGTTATGTGATATTTTACCTCACTGGTTTTTTTTGTTTTATATATATGAAATAAGACAATATTTATATGTCCTTTTTTTTAACTTCACGCTGTATCCCGCATATAGCAAGGTAGGCAGAGGGTACATGAGAACCTAGTGTTAAGACACTCCGTTCTCTTACAACATTTCCGTTCCCCACTTTCCGCCGAATTGAGGCATTGCGTGCTGAGTGGCGGAACTCAACGCCACGCTTTGCCTTGTTACCAAACGCAAAAAATGAAAATTCTACATTTTACATTTCCTAGAGTGGAAATCGAACCCACAACCTGTCGCGTTTACAGTTGCACGCTTGTGCCTCTGCGCCACGACAGGCGTTATGTTCTATTGATATAATAAATGAAAAAGATAAATAAAAAGTTTGAGAGATGTGTGAGGTTACTCTTTTACACAAAAACCACTAAATATATTTAGTTGAAAGCTTACAGTACTATAACTTATACATCAGAATAAAACGTAGACACGTAGACAGTAATTTATAAAGATTTTGAGAGATGATTGATTGATGGTAGGAGGTTCGTCCTCCGTCTGGCTCGCGACCACTATCATGTCAAAGACGAACCGCCAAATATCTTATGATGTGTTCCGGTTCGATGGCATGTAAGCCAGGTTTTCCCCTTTCCCACCCTTACTTATGCTAAGTTATATGAGACTCTACCACTTAAAAGCAAAATTTAGCAAAAAAAAGTTTTTTTAAGTAAACATTAAGTGATAAATAAAAATATACTGACAGATTTTATAAGGTGAATAAAATTAAGTACTAGATCCAACAAGTTTGTGTTTTATTGTAAGGAAAGTTATTTTAAAAAATTAACTACTAGATCCAACAAGTTTGTGTTTTATTGTAAGGAAAGTTATTTTACTAATGGACAAGTCGAGTTCGCATTCTATTTGCCTCAGAACATGACTTATTACAAGATACTTAAATCTTATTCACTATATTTAGTACGTGATATAATCTTTTTTAATAGAAAATTTAGAGGTCATCTCTGCGCAGTTGGACAGAGTTTGACTGTAAACGTGATTGGTTGTGGGTTCGGTTCCCGCTCGGAGGAATTATTATGTTTAAATTATTTTCATTTTCCCGCTCTGCTGCTATCCTATATAAAGCGTGAAGCTGTTTTTTTTTTATTAAAAATTGTATTAAGAAATTTTGTATATATTTGCACATATGATTAACTGATAGATATCGACTAATATAAAGCGCTGCGTTGAGTTTCGCCACTTAACATGCAATATTTTGAATTCAGGCACAAAGAAGAGAACGGAGAGTACAACACTAGGTTTTCTTTATCCCACTATTGACACATGTGATTAACTAGCAGACTTCGAGAAAGATGAAGCGCGGCGCTGAGTTCCGTCAGTCAACACCCAATGTCTTGAATTTGGACGGAAAGAAGACAACTGAGTGTCTTGGTAAGGTCTCTTTGTCTACCCCATCAAACGGGGTAAAGCGTGAAGCATAGAAAAACAGAAAGAGTAATCAAACTTATAGCTTCACGCTGTATCCCGCATATAGCAGAGTAGGCAGAGGGAACCTAAAAACCTAGTGATAAGACACTCCGTTCTCTTTCCACAATTCCGTTCCCCACTTTCCGCCGAATTGAGAGAGCCGCGCTTTGCCTTGTTACCAAACCCAGGAAAAGAAAATACTGAACTTTACATTTCTTGGAGTGGGATTCGAACCCACAACCTGTCGCGTTTACAGTCGCTCGCTTGTGCCTCTGCGCTACAACAGGCGTTAACAACCTTATAACACTACTATTATTTGTTAATCCGTGTCATGTCTCCAGTGAGTATATAAATCATTTGTATACTATATATAAGGGTTAGTATGCCAAAATTTTGTGAACTAGCCTCTTATTGCGGCTTCGCTCGCGTGTTAAATACTAATAACGACAAAAATCTTAATAAATGATGTACTCAATGTTATTTGATGTTATGATAACTTAACCGTTCGGTAAGTTTTGCAGTAGCTATAACAAACATCCATCAATCCTCTCAAACTTTCATATTTATAATATGAGTAGGATTAGTAGTATTTAGGTAACTCACAATAATTGGCAAATGTCCTACAATTTTTTTATTTATTTTTATTTAAAATTTATTTTCAATATGGGGATTGTATAACATTAGAAGCGATCGCGGCGATCGCACCTTCTATTTCAATAAGTCCAATAATCCTTTATTTTGCAATTGAATAATAACCTCCGTTTAATATGAATCTGAATGTACGATATGAACATTATTCTGATGAAAACTTTACACGGCGTCTGCAAAATATGACGTTATGTTTTTGACTTGGCCATAGCACGTTCCGCTGTCAGCCAGCGACACTGATCTATGGACGCTTCCTCATACAAATTCATACAAAGAATGAACTTTTGTGATATGCCGTCACTGACAGTTTTGGTATAGACCACTATAATATTTTTGAAAATACGATAAAAGCTGTATGAACTTTTTTTATTTACAGACATGTCCTGCTTTTATGAGTGAACAGAAATTAATAGTTTTAGATCACTCTCTCCTTAATTGTACGCCCGTTTCAAAGATAATGAAGTTTCCAGGAAAGCTTTCAAAAAGAAAACTTGCTTCACGCTATATCCCGCACACAGCAGGGTAGGCACAGAAAACTAGAAAACGTAGTGTTAAGACAAGTAAATTAATATATATTTATTGAATTAAAGCAGTATATTAATGTCATTTCTCCGTTCTAGTGAGACAAAGCACGGCGTTGAATTCCACAACGTAACGAAATCTCTCGAATTCAGGTGGAAAGCGGCATGATCATACGATACATGATCTCTTTGACTACCCTTTTGCGCTGGGTAAAGCGTGAAGTTGCTTTATAAACCGTTTATGTCATAGAAAGTAAAATCCCCTGCTATATTATTTTCTAAGCGTCGCGTTTCGCCTTATTGTATCTCTAATACACATATTTTTAATATTAACACTCTCCAAGTAGGAACC
Source organism: Philaethria dido (assembly GCA_033558755.1). Classification (NCBI taxonomy): domain Eukaryota; kingdom Metazoa; phylum Arthropoda; class Insecta; order Lepidoptera; family Nymphalidae; genus Philaethria; species Philaethria dido. The sequence goes on along the minus strand of JAKGSA010000858.1, from coordinate 196,684 downwards.
GAAACCACCAACAATCGAGTTTACAGTTCTGATCAGATTCTGTTTCACTGATCGACGGCCACGATGGCTGTCATTTTTATTAGCTTCACGCTGTATCCCGCAAATAGCGGGATAGGCAGAGGGAACCGTAGAAGATAGTGTTCGCCTAGTGCCTAGTTGTGACACTTCGTTCCCCACTTTCCGCCACAAATTGAGGCATTGCGTGCTGAGTTGCGGGATTCAACGCCGCGCTTTGCCTTGTTATCAAGCCCAGGAAGTGAAAATACGTTTCTTGGAGTGAGAATCGAACCCACAACATGTAGCGTTTACAGTCGCACACTTAAGCCTGTTTTGAATAAGTCCACTTTTCCGTTTCAAATATTACTATTTCTGTAGTCTTTAAAATAAAAAAAAAAATTACTACACTCTCTCTACCATGAAAGTAAAAATGAAAAAGTAAATTGACATTGAAAGCATGAAAACGTATTCCCATATATTTTATTGTTCACATAGAAAAACGTAAGTGTCTCGTAATCGACCTCGACGAGCATACACTCCCCACAAATAAACGGCGCGTAAAATAAAATGTTTTTCAGATATGAACGTTTATGGCTGTCTTTACATGTAAGAACAATACGCTTAGCTTGATGTATTGATATTGTAAGAATAAATATTATGTGGTAATAATAATATCGATTAAGATCGCAATAAGAAGAGAAGATATCGTAGTGCTAATTGTAAGCAAAAAGTAATATTCTTACGACTGAGTATTACTTAATCGAGTGACGTATCGAGATTCGATTATCATTCGATTACACATTGTATTTAATAATTATTATTAACATAAATTTAAGCTTAATAGGTTTTAAAAAAACTGACTTCAAATAAATTGCACTAAAAGGTAAATTTATTAGAAATAACTAACTACTTAAATTTAATTGAGATCAAAATTTTAATTAAATTTAATTGAATTAACAACAGAAGCATTAGCTATCACATAAAGAAGAGAATCATCAAAATTGGTTTACCCAATAAAGTTATGCGTCGATATGCATAAAAAATAATTTTTATGCATATCGATTTTTTCTATTTATATTTATTTCTAAATCTTGGTGTATACTACAAAACGTTAAATCCTGATTTTTGCCATTCCCATAAGAATTTCGAGAAATCCTCACTTATTGCCCCTTAAGTTGCTCCCTCTTACGCGATTATGTGTTGTCTAAGAGTAACTCACTAAGTAACTGTATATATGTACACACCGGGACCAATACACACACATATATTCATTCCACTATTCGATACGAAATGTTTTTTTATTTTTTTTACTGATTTATTACTATTTAACAGAAGTTATAAATATTAGTTTATAATAACTAGACATTATAAAAAATTGTACTTAGATTAGTCTCGAGTGCTGTATTCGTTCTAATTTATTATATGGCTTTTAAATAATGTTTTAGGTATAATTTTTGATATGATAAATTTTGATAATGGCGGACTTGGCATGTACTTATGATTCTTAGAAAAAAATTACAAGGAACAAGTGAGGTACATCTGATTTTATAGCAGCATCTTTTACTATTTTGCTATTTACTTAATACTTTTATGTTTGGATTTGACTGATTTTCTAAATAAAGTCCCTTCAACCTTTCTGATCAAAAATTTCCGATTGACGATTCGAAGGACCACCTGATGGTAAGTGGTTACCTTCGCCCAGATATATTGTTGTGTTGTGTGCCGACCTAGAGGATACAGATGGAAGGGAGGACAATGTAGTAGTCCGCTATCGGAACCACCACATTTTGTAGAAAGGGTGGGTGAGACAGGGGAAACTAGTCTCCTAAATTGAATATCTTTTTATATGCTCTTATCAGCCCACGCTTCTAAAATACCTTTAATCCCCAATATGTTTATCTCCTACATACTTACAACACAGCACTTATGTATGACACTAGTTCAAATACTGATTATACCTAAGATACTGAACCCTTTGAAGCTCAAGGAGAGGTTTTTATATTCGTCAGGTGATTCCACTTTTACTAGGCTAATATTGTGGGATAGGTGAAAAATCTACTATACAATACTACTGTCCACTTACAATTTCCGTTAATTAATCATACAAATAGTCAAAAAAAGTACTAAATTACCTAAAATACACATACACATACATTATCTTGTTTTTTTGACTATAAATAAAAAATTGAGTAAATTCAAAAATATTTTTCTTATATAAGTTAAAAATCATAATGGTTATTTCCATTATGATTATTTCCATGAAATAAGAACTATTTATCTACTTTCTTGCTTTTTCCTTGATTATGCACATTTTTTTTAACAGAAAGAAGCTAGCCTGCGTACATTTACCAAGTGAAATATCAAATAAAATGCGATAGAGGGATGAAATTATTTTCCAGCCACCATGTCTAAAAACTTTTTAGACCCAACTGCGTGGAAAAAATTCAAATTGCATGCAAATTATTCCTGTTAGTTACAAGTGCTGACGTTTATATGTGGCTAGGTATGGAATGTTTTTATTTCATAGGTTTAAAGAACATTGTTAACCGACTTCAAAAGGAGGAGGTTATCATTTTTTTATATATGTTAACGCATTAGTTTATACTGAGTGAACAGATTTTGATACTATTTTTTTATATGATAGCTAGTGCTTCTGAAGTAGTAGTGGTCCCATTTAAATTTATATATGTTAAGATCTGACGAGTAGTTTATGAGTTATTCGTAATAATATTATATTTTTGTGCACTTTATTTGAAGTTGGATTTCTTTTTTTGTTACAATCTTAACTATTTTATTATGAAAAATTAAGTAGCTGTAAAAAAGTCGTAAAATAATCTTGATTGGAGGTAGTTAAAATTATGTTTTCTTAGAAAATCATCTGCTGTGTTACCATACATAGTAATGAGTATAAAGTACAAATACAAATACAAATATTCTTTGTGCACACAAATAAACAAATAACATGGGAAGTAGTAATAGCCTTTATTACAATAAGGCGGCCCCTTATCAGCTTAAAGCAATCTCTTCAGGCAACCTTTGGATATTGGTTGTATAAAAAGTAGTGGTAGGCGATTACCTAATCAGGATATTTACATTAAAAATTAAATATATGTTAATTAAAATACATATATATTTAACTTTATGTCTAAAAGTGATAATGAACTGTTATTATTAGCTTAATGTCTAATAATGGTACATTTCTTACAATGGTTTTTTTCGTATTCAAGGCTATTTTCTTTTTTAACTTTACGCTTTGCCCCGTATAGTATAGGGTTGGCACAGAAAACTTAGTGTCATTACACTCCGTTTTTCATTTCCATTGGAAATTGAGACATTATTTGTAGAGTAGCGGAACTCAACGCCGCATTTTATCTTTTCAGAACAGAAATTATAATAATTAACTGTCGGAAACTGTACCACTGCACCAAGATGCCCTGTTTCTTCAAAAATAAATATAAGATGATTCACATATATTTTATAATATTAAAATTACTCAACACCATTCAAATGTCAGAGCTCATTAAAAGAATGAGAAAGAAAAATATTATGAAAGCTATTTGTCTACTTAGCTGATTCTCGGACGCAAAAACATTCATTCAATGAAAAAGCCGAGTATCTTCAAGAAACCTTTGAGTAAGCGTGTCAATATTATTATTTTTTAAATATAATTTAATTATATTAATATTAAAATATTTTAACTTTATAATAAAGTATGACGCCTGTCGTGGCGCAGAGGCACAAGCGTGCGACTGTAAACGCCACAGGTTGTAGGTTCAATTCTCACTCCAGGAAATGTGAAAGTTTAGTATTTTCATTTCCTGGGTTTGGTAACAAGGCAAAGCGCGGCGTTGAGTTCCGCCACTCAGCAAGCAATGCCTCAATTCGGCGGAAAGTGGGGAATGGAGTGTCTTAACACTAGATTCTCAGGTTCCCTCTGCCTGTCCTGCTATATGCGGGATACAGCACTAAGCTAAAAAAAAGTATGAAAATAATATGTTTGCATATTTTAAATGTTCTTCAGATTTACATATTTTTGTAGTACTGCTAATGTGTCTTCCAGCAACATGGCTTTAAATCGATTCTATCATCATTGTGCTCGAGTGTCTTAATACAGATTATCTCTGCCTATAGAATAATGCGGAAAATAGATAAAAGAATATAAAAAAAACAGATCCACGCTTGATACCCCATAGCAGGTTAGTCAGTAAACCTAATGTCGAGACACTCCGTTCCCCGGCCCGGTTTTCCACCTGAACTTGAGATTACGTTTTAAGCGACGAAACGCCGCTTTGTCGCCGTTTTGTTTATGCAGAGAAATTAAAATAATTTGTAATTAATTATTCCCTCAAGTGGAAATCGAATCTATAACTAATCGCGCTTACAATCAGATGCTGTCTCACCTGACGCCACTAAAAAATGTATATCCTACGTAACCGGTTCGATTCTTATATAAGTGAATCGCAGAATAAAACTATTAATAAAAAGATTTTAACAAATTCCCACATAGCATAAAATGTACTAATAATTTTTTCTTATATCTGTTTTAACTTCATCTGTACCCCGCACATAGTGTAGGCAGAGGGAACCAGAACCTAGTGTTAAGACACTCCGTTCTCTTTTAAAATTTCCGTGCCCCACTTTATCTCTTTCTTATATATTAAGCATATTTTAAAATAAAAACAGAAAGTAGGTTAAAGTATTTTGTACGTAAAGCGGTTTCGATAGATAAATAATGTATCAGCACAGTATTTGCACCGCCACGTCATCCATCATCCGCACTTGATAACAGTTCACGATGTAAGGAGTTCGCGGTTACAACTCAAGTGATAAAATATCTACCTGCTTTTGATAATGTATTAAATATTCAACATATCTTTATATATATAGATTTTAATGCAAAAAAATAGTTTATTATTAAGGTTATAATATAGTTAATTTATTATATAAAAAATATATTTTCATGTGTGCCAAAGTATAAATTATAAGAAATTGCTTGTTCTATGTAACTACAGAGACCATTAGGGTGCAGTGGCACACCTTCTGTAAATGGGATAGCTTGTGGATTCGATTTCATTTGGGGTTATAATCATAATAAAATTATTTTTATCTCTCCGCTCTTGTAAGACAAAGCGCGGCGTTGAGTTCTGCCAATTCTCTTCTCTTCGATCTCAAATTACGGTGGAAAGCGGTGAACAGAATGTCTTAACACTAGGTTCTCTCTGAATACCCTGCTATATGGGGTAAAGAATAAAGCTTGTTTTTTTTTGCTGCTATGTATTTTCGTATGTTCACTCCCCGTTCCCCGCTTTCGGCCCAAATTCAGAACATTGTGTTGCGTTTTGAAAAGCAGAGCTCAACGTCGTACTTTGTCTTTATATTTTTCTTTCGAGTGTGCGCTTATTCTAATACAATAAAGATTTTCATTTGTATTCATTCTTTCAAACATTTACTTGAAATCACATACATAGAATGTAATGGGGGAATCAAACGCCATACTTCGCCTAACCAAAAGGAGTATCTCCTGTGTTTAATATGTATACCTACATATTTTTCTCTGAAAGAGATTTTAATCCATATTGATTGTATAAGCTGATTGATTTTAAAGATTCCATTAGTAAAGTAGTCATTAGTATATTAATATAAAAATGATTCAAATAGACTAATAAAGTAGAATGCCAATAGTATTGAAAAATACAAACAAAACATCACAATAATTAAAAAATATACAACTAATTTCAACGAAAGCAATTTTCTTTGTTTAGTAAGTACAAAGCGAGTGATTCATAAAAGCCAGGCTGGAGTTGAGACAAAGTGAACAAATGTAACCTGTAGAAATTAATTCGCAAACATCACAGTACAATTGTTCTTAACACGGGTTCTTCAGCTACTTTGCTCTGCGAGTTCAACGCTCGGTCTATCTGCCATTCCCTTAATGTTTTCACTTGAAGTCCTGGCACGGTATTATGATCGACATACTTAGCTTTATACAACTCTGTCTTAAACGTACTCAGCTGCTCCTTTATGTATGCAACAGGGATTTTAGATATTGCCAGCAGTCTTGGCTTGTGAGTGCTATCGAAATTTTTCGTTTCATATAACTCGTATACCAAAAATTTGTCGTGAGGCTTCGGTTTAGCAAGAAATATCGCGTAGTCTATTCCCACGTGAAGAAATCCTTGCAAATCGTGCTCTGATTTATATCCGTCTAGATATTGAAATATTTTATGCAACCGTACTGCGCCAGTTACATTTGCAATATATAGGACAGCGATGCATATATTCTGAAAATAGTATATTAATATTTGTATTTATCATGTTATTAAAAATAATATGAAAGAACAATATGACTTATTTATCGTAGTACAATTAAAATATATGTAGAGGGATTCAGCCTAAAATTAAACATTTATGTATATTATCATGAAATTGTTTTTTTATCATGAAGACGGAATTTTTCAAATGAATGATTTTTCTAGGTGTTTGAGAAGAGAAGCATTGGATTCCATGGATTAATCGTGGCGGTACCAGATCCATTGCGCTGCAGGAAAATAAGCTCGGAGCAATGTATGGGGGAGGCGACACAAGAGTAGGCATAAGGCGGCTTTTGAAAATGAATTGACGCTTGCCTATTGTCCGAGTTCCTAATTATTATACTGAACATTTTTTTTCTCGTGTGACACCTGTACCCGCAAATATGATGTAGACACAGATATGAAGCAGGAGCCATATGTCCTAAATATATAAAACACAATACATATATAAAATGGAAAATACTATTAATAATTCTGTTTAAAAAGGTACATATTAAAATAGTTATAATAAACTTGTTCGAACTAAAATTATACTTTATTGTTAACAATAACATAATGAACGAGTTTAATTAGTCAATGTTTAATTTCTATTTTAAAATATTTTCGTACATAAGTTTTTAATATTATTGGATCCGAATTTTAAAACTTCAATTTATTTGTTTATATATCAATTTTGTACCTTTGTACATAAGGTACAAAACACAAAGGACAAAGGTACAGACCGTAACCCTTAAAAAAGAAAGGCTAAAAATGGAAATGGGTAGGTCACATGATCAGAGGAAAGGACAAGTGGAGCAAAATAACTACACAATGGTACCCAAGGGAAGGCAAAAGAAAAAGCGGCAGACAACAGCAAAAATGGGACGATGATCTCAGGCAGGTCGCAGGCACAACATGGAGCAGAGTAGCTAGAGAGAGAATAGAATGGAGTAGGTTGGAGGAGGCCTTTGCCAACTAGCAAATGGACTTTCAAAAAATAGGCAAAGAACAATTACACGATTAATTAGTATCAATTTTTTACTTTCTTTTTTGCATAATAGTAATAGCGTAGTGTAAGGAAAGATATTGTATATTTTTAGTCCGAATAAAAGGATTAATATTAAATTAAAAAATATTATTATTATTATATATATATCAATTTTTTATGATTATTTTTTTTTTTTTATGGATACAGGATGGCAAACAGGCAGGACAACCTGATGGTAGTGGTTGCCTTCGCCCATGAACATCTACAACACAAGAGATGTGTACTAGATGCGTTGTAACCTAGAAGGATACCACAGATGGAAAGGGGGAGGGGAGAGAGGATAATGTAGTAGTCCGCTATCGGAACCACCACATTTTGGGGGAAAGGATGGGTGGGAAAGGGGAAAACCACCAGCCTACATGCCATCGAACCCGGAACACATCATAAGATATTTGGCGGTTCGTCTTTGACATGATAGTGGTCGCGAGCCAGACGGAGGACGAACCTCCTACCACCAAAAAAATGATAATAGATCCCTGTAACTTTTTACCCATTTTGATGTCATAGCGCTTGGGTAGTTCTATCAACGTCCACTTAATATATAACCCAACTAATAATAAATAATAATGAATAAATAATTGAACTTATCGTACTTTTAGAAAACGTAAAAAAAAATGAAATTAGTCTAGTAGGACTCGAATCCAAGCCTCTCGGAATTCGTTTAAGCGCTTTGACCACTAAAGCCTAAGCTGTATTCAACTGCATTTTTTATGTTTGTGATGCATATGTCTTCGTAAAATCAAGAGTAAACTCGCCTATAAAATGGAAAAGCAAAAAACTCATATCATGTAACATAGTTTTAGTTATTTATATTCTATTTTTTTGGCTATTTTTGTTGTGTAAAATTTTTAGCAGTTTTGTAAATTTATGAACGATAATCCCTTTCGTTTATATGTTATTTTCTCTCACATTAATATTGCATGTGGTGTTTATCGTAACATACATGTGTACGGTTACTGTATTCTTCTAAAAATGTTTTTTTTTTTAAAGTGTAATTGTATTTTATATATATTGTAACTGTACTTATGTGATAAACCAATAAACCAATAAATAAATATGTAAAAATAAATTTATTTTTGATGTTAGCATAGCTCTGTAGAGAGATATTCACAAAATTATTTCCAATTTCCAAGAACAATCATTCAGCAAAAGAGAATGCTATTGATTAAATACTTCTAATAATTTTAAAGCATTATTTTTACTTAGGATAAGAAAACCATTTTAAAAATATATTTTTAGAACACGTTAAAAATATTACGTATACAGTCTTATCGATTGGCATCAACATAATATTACGAGAGAACTCATAAGGTTTAATCCTTTTTTTCCTCATTTTGAAAATCAATCCAAACATGATATGCTTTTAGATCGTCTAGTAATCCAATATGTAACGTGCATTAAGGAATCACGATTTTGGCTGGACCGGGTAACACATAGTAATTCCATACGATATGGGAGCGATGCCAAATGTCACTGGATCGTAAAATTTGTAATTTCCGCTGTTTACTTTCAATGGTTGCATCCCATTATGGCATATTACGTAAGAGACCATAGTCATAGATATTTGGAAATTTTCACACGATCGTTGCCGATTCGAGTCTCATTTGTGTGAACCTTTATATGTAAAATGATTTATTATTTAAACGTACAAAGGACATTTGGCAAAAATATATATTCTAGAAAAATATTTTTAAAATACAATCCACCGACTAATTGCCACTGGCCTGCTTTTAATGTTAAAATAACCAGATTCGTATTGCTTTTTTTATAGACATGTATAATAAATAAAATTGTACCGTCTATGTGTGGTTTATTACAAATATTTAGATCATAGTATGAATTTCGCTTATATTAATAACCGCATATCTTTTCACTAGCATAGATAAGTGTGTTTATCTCTCATTTTATCATAAATATCGTATTAATAATAATTTGGTTTAGTAGAGAGAGAAACTTGGACAAAGGAGGCGTGATTTTATGCTTATTAAAAGGGCCACGATCTACCTCGGTCCTCTCCCTGAAACGCGATGGGCGCGGCACCTGCTCGGTATATCCCTGAATGCTAAGGATTTTTTCGAACTATATACAATTCTGCTTTGGATCTCTTTACCTTCTATATAATTAATATAATCATTATATGTTAGAATATGTAAAAATTTGATCATATTAATTTCTTAATTTGTTTCATCTTTATTGTGATATATTTTTAACCAAACATTACTATTTTTTTTAACTTCACGCTGTAACCCGCATATAGCAGGGTAGGCAGAGGGAACCAGAGAACCTAGTGTTAAGACACTCCATTCTCTTTCAACAATTCCATTCCCCACTACTAAACAAACATTACTTCATTGTTATTAATCATTCTTCTGAGACATTTCTGCATAATAAAGCGCACATATCTCGTTAAGACTTTCTCATACAATAAAAGCGTAAAATTTTCTAATCAAAAAAAATTAAGTGTCAATTGCAAACGCAATTGCCTTGTATGCATATAGCATGGAAAAAAGAAGACCGATGTAGTATTAACTAGTATATTGATTAAATATTACTCCAAAAACATTTTATAACATACCAAATTCATGATGCCACGTTATTATATTAACTTGAAAAAAAAAAACACAAAAAAAGAAAAATTATTTCGAGAAGCGCAGAATTGTGAATCCATGCATCAAACCGCGTATGAATATTCAACATTTGGTTTCGAATAAAAATCAACCAATATTTTTTTCTTTTTACGAGACTCTAAAAATTTAATGTGTCAAGCATTCACGTAGTTTTATTGGCAATGCAAAACATGCAATGAAATTTTACATTTTGATTGTTTGTTTAAACGTGTCATGGCTTTCATTTTCGATATAAGCTATTCATTTTATCACGTGGACACTCATTTTTGCACGTTACTGCACACCGAATGCTATATTTGACCATTTATATTGGGATTTTACGACCAAAAATACTAGTTCTATGCATTTAGAAATTGAAACATGAAAATGCCAGTTAACACATAGATTTCTGGCGAAAAATGGAGAATTGTATAATGTATTGACACTAACTTCTCTTTGTCAATTTTTTTTGAATTGAGGGATGCCGAATTGAGACATTACGTGCTGAATGGCGGAACTCAACGCCGCGCTTTATCATGTTACCAAACCCAGGAAATAAAAATACTGAAGTTTTTACATTTCCTGGAGTAGGAATCGAATCCACGACCTGACACGCTTATAAGAGCATGCTTATGCCTGTGCCATGACAGGCTAAGCGAAAAACAGTGCGAAACTAAAAAATATCTTGGCAAGAATCGGCCACTGTTAACGCATAATATTTCATCTCTAAATCCGTTTCTAGGCAGCTCACGTAAAGGAATAATGAAAATACATATTTTAATAATACTTTTAATATGTATTTGGTTAACAAGAATAAATTCAATATTCTTATAGTACCTACACTAATGAATGGAATATTTTTTACTTATAGAAATATGAGATAACATAATGTAGCATATATATATATATATATATATATATATATATATATATATATATATATATATATATATATATATATATATATATATATATATATATATATATATATATATATATGGTTTTATAAAATAAATTAATTTGTAATACAGATACATGTGCATAATTTCTGAAATCACAAAAAATCTTTAATTCAAGACTTTTTATCTTTTCCTTTGTATAAACTTCCACTTAAAGACCTCGCATGTGTTAGATAGTTTGAATCACAGCACTTGGCCACAGAAAACAGTGATAAAAAAAACAAAAAAATATATAAACACATTTTCTCGCTTATATTTGAACCTAGTACCACCAAGTACATCCTAACTACATGAAACTTGACTGAATTTACAAGGTAAAATAAAACTAGCTATTTTCACAATAAAATATATATGTATTTGCTTGCTGCGGTTTGGCATACTCTCTACGTCTGTACATGCTACTTGTTCTACATACAGGCGATTAAGCTTTGGTAACGTAATAAATTACTCCCGCTATTGTAATTAATAACCTGGCTATTAATATTTTTACTCATTAGGGCGTACGTATGGAGCGAAATGGATTTTAAAGGTGAGAACACATACTTGTTTTTGTAACATAAGTATTTCTTTATATTTTCGTTAATCTTCGAGCTTGAGATTCGTCTTTCATCACGTAATGTTTCAAAATCGGGCGTAAAGAGGAGGATGGAGTATTTTGACACTGTGTTCTCTCTTCTACTCTGTAGTCCGGAGAAAGCGTGAATTTACTTTTTTATTCATAAATCTTACGCCGTTAAAGTAGTTGACTTAAGAAGTGCCTTAATGTACATGATTATTATGGATTCGACTTGCATTTTTTTATTTTTGAATACTGTCAATATTAAGATATTTTTTTTTGTTATTTATCCACGTACAATAGCTACTAAATGAATGGAAAACAAAGAGTTAAATGATTTATCAATAGTTCTTTCTATCCGCTCTGCAGAAACATAACTTACGTGCAAATATGTAAAATTTTGTATGTTGACGATTCAAAAGTGCTTATAAATTCTATTTGAATAAAGAATATTTTGATTTTGATTTTGAATGTATTTTTTGTTTATTCCTTTTCTCTTTGCGGAGTAGTCAGGTCGAACGGAGCACCAAATGCTACGGTCCCTGCGTACTTCTTTCGCCTCGTCCACAATCATCAACCTCTTCATACACGCCTTATACTTTTTACATAACCTTCCTTTTATATCATTGACACTGTTCACGAAGGTAAAAAAGTAAAGGGAATTATTAATTAATTTTATTATCTTTACGCTGTATCCCGTACAACGCAGGGTATACCGAACCCAGTGTTAAAACACTCCGTTCTATTTAAGATTTACGTTCTCCACTTTCCGCCGAATTGAGGCATTGCGTGCTGAGTGGCGGAACTCAACGCCGCGCTTTGTTTCATTACCAAAAAGATTAATGTAGACAAAGTATTTTAATATAATATAAGTGTAAACTAACCCTAATCGGATGCTCAGTAGATAAGGGTCGACGTTCCGAGCCGCAAAATTTATACCCAACGTTACGTTAAAGTACAGAAAGGAGTATATTTAAAATGCGACAATTTTGCGAATCAAGCCAAAATTTCCAGTAATTACCTAGAGGGGAATTCGTTTCTGACACGTTAGCGAGTTAACTTGCGAGTTTCAGATAGTAACTAAATTGTTTTATTCAAACTGTTGAACAGAATTTTAGGCAGAAGGTTAGGTTTCAAACGTTTGATTGTTAGGCAACTAAAATATTTGGACTCTCTTTGGATTATTTCCTAAGCTAATAATGAGTTAAAGAGCTAAGCTAATTTTAGATTATTTCCTAATCTTAGCTAAGTAATATGAAAATGTAGGGAAAGTTGACAAAAGGTCGACCACGTGTCCGTAGTGATCAAAATAAATGTTATATAAAAAATGTTTGATTCTAGATATTGATTTCGTGTTTATGTAAATATAAAAAAAACTCTTATATTACCATCGATATACTAGGTCATCATGGTGCAGTGTAGCAGGAGGCTCCCATAGCGTCTGACTATAACCGCGATCAGTTGTGGGTTCGATTTCCACTCGTGGGAATAATTAAATTATTTTCATTTTTCTGCTCTAGCAAGACAGAGCGTGGCTTTGAGTGCAATTTTTTGAATTAGTGAAGAAAAAGAAGTGGATCTAGTGTCAAGATACTCCGTTCACCACTTTCAACCCATAACCAATCGCGTTTATAATCGCCGTTGTGGCCTCATCTATATTTTATGTCATGTCTTCGTACCTGATATTTTGCTTTCCTGTTATCTATTATTACTTAAAAATAATCACTTATAAGATTATTTCCTGAATTATGATTAAATTCATATGAAATACAGTTATTAAAACTGTAATAAAAACATTGTTTGGTGGTAGGAGGTTCGTCCTCCGCGTCTGGCTCACGACCACTATCATGTCAAAGACGAACCGCCAAATATCTTATGATGTGTTCGGTTCGATGGCATGTAAGCCAGGTTTTCCCCTTTCCACCCATCCTTTCCAAAATCGGTGGTTCCGATAGCGGACTGCTACATTGTCCTTCCTTTCCATCTGTATCCTCTAGGTTGTAGCGCACGCATCTGGTATATCTCTTGTGTTGCCTTAGATGTTCATGGGCGAGGTAACCCTTACCATCAGGCAGTCCTTCTGCTCGTTTGCCATCGGTATCCATAAAAAAAAAAAATGTCTTCGTGCCTGATATTTTGCTTTCCCTGTTATCTATTATTACTTAAAAATAATCACTTATAAGATTATTTCCTGAATTATGATTAAATTCATATGAAATACAGTTATTAAAACTGTAATAAAAACATTACATAAACAGATCAGAATTTCATTTCAGCTTTAGCTTTAACTTTTCAGAATTGATTCGTTAATATCGAACTACAAATATTTGCATTTCGATTTAGGTTTTTCGCTTATGATTCATCAATATTCAATGCACAAAGTATTAGTTAAATAAACTTTTATATATTTTCGGAGATACAATTTTTTGGGGTTTTTTTAAAGTGTGTGTGTGAATGCGTGTGTGCGTGTTTGTTTGTGTGTGTGTGTGTGTGTGTGTGTGTGTGTGTGTGCGTGTACTAGTGCGTGTGCGTAATAAAAATGACAAGAAAAGGATGAAAGGTGCCAACAGACACACTTTCTCACTTTCCCCCTTTCCTTTCGATTAATTGTATACACTCAACAAAAATAATCGTCGCGACACCACACTGTTCAATGCGAAATAGAAAGACGAAACGAAAATAACTGCCTTGCTTTCTGTGAAACAGAGAAAGAAACAGACAGAGAAATACGCGCACGCCGCACGGCTTATAACTATAACATAAAGTGTCGTTACAACTTTTGATCTTAATTTTTTCCGCCTTTCGCAAAGCGCTATAAGGAACTTCGTTCTAGTAAAACTGACATCAAATAGAATGCACAAAAAAAATCATTACGAATAACTGAAAAACAAAAAATATCAAATCAAAAAATTACAATAAATACCAACAAAGTTTTTCAATATTTATATGTAAATCAATGAAATTCATGTGGAATAATCATATATTACGCATCGGCTAACTCATCTAGACGGCAAGTAAGAGCAAAGTTAGAAAGGTTAAAAAAAAGTGTAAAAAGATATCCACACGTACTCATATATATATGTATATATATATATATATATATATATTTTAAGGCATTTCTAATTCTTAATCAACGTAAGTAAGCTTTTAGCATATTATCAAATTTCATACTAACATTTACTATGAATAGGATGCACTTATTAAATTGCTACGAACACCTGGTAAAATGACTATAAAAACAAATGAAACATTGGTCGCATAGACATGATACTGAAAATAGCACCGCGTTGAAAAATATACGCCTTTATTACATTTTTCTAGTTTTGACGTCATGTTTTAGTATCAAAAATATTTGTCACACTGTTATAAATATGTTGGATAGTATTTTGAATCTCGGTTACGAAAATGGAAGTATGAAATATTTATCAGAATGGTGAAAATATTGGTACAATATTAAAACTACTTGAATCTGCAGTATAATAAAACACACATAATTATAAAGATGAAAAAAACCGACTGAACCAATTTTACAAATTTAGGAAGCGAATACAAATAAAGAAAATTAAGAATATATTGGAAATTTGCTAACTAAGTCCTTTCATTTGACACGGGGTTCCGTGTCAACGATTTTTTGTTTTTATTCATGTCGTAATTGCCTCTAGAGGGCGCCATATTGGATTAAGAGTGACGTCACATATATAAGAACATTTGGAGTATCAATACCTATCTAATGTCACTTTAATTACATAATTCGGTCCAG
Organism: Philaethria dido; assembly: GCA_033558755.1. Lineage (NCBI taxonomy): Eukaryota > Metazoa > Arthropoda > Insecta > Lepidoptera > Nymphalidae > Philaethria > Philaethria dido. The sequence continues at coordinate 181,468 of JAKGSA010000858.1, read as the reverse complement.
GGGTTTGGAAGATATAAGGTAATAAAGAATATTACAAGCATACATGATACGCGCGAGAAACATAACCCTCCTCTTACAGTCGGGTGAAAAAGTGTGTCTGTATAATGAAGATATTTATGGAAAAACAGTTTAGGATGTAAAAATAGTCATAGAATATGAAACAATGAGATTTAAAGTACTTGTCCGTTTGTTTTTCTGTACGTCTGTTTATATGCACATATCTTTGAGTCTACTGGACGAATTTGAATATTTTGTTTTTTTATGTATAGCTATAAGACCTGAGCAGGACATAGGCTATAATTTATTTTAACATCTGATATAGAACCATAATAGTCCAACTAAACTATGAGATATTTAGAAAAGCCGCCTTAGCCAAAATTGTTAATCGTGATGGTCATTTTCCGTGGTCTTTCAGAAATTTACGATCTGGATTGTACTGGATGAATTTGAAAGAAATCATTTTTGAAAAACTGTTTAGTAATGTGTACCCATGCTAATAGTTTATTTTGCAGTCTTGAAAACCTGAACCATAAAAAACTATAGAAATAAAAAAAATGCTTACCAAAAGTCGTTCAGCGTGATAGACTTTGTTGACATATAAAAATTAAAGATCTGGAAAATCTGATGAAAAACTATTTCGGTAAACCACACGAAATAAGTAAATCGTGATATTTTAATACGGCAAAAGTTTGTTAAATTCAAGTCATATTTGATGGGCAAAAGTTGAAATTAATAAATATAAAATTCGTGATTCGCCTTTTATGAGCGCATCGAGGCACAATGCGTGACAGCATCTGGTAGTCAACGCGACATGGTTGTGGGTTCGATCTCCCATTCCAGGGAATTGATTAGTATTTATCATTTCCTGGGTTTGGTAACAAGGCAAAGCGCGGCGTTGAGTTCTGCCACTCAGCACGCAATGCCTCAATTCGGCGGAAAGTGGGGAACGGAATTGTTGTAAGAGAACGGAGTATCTTAACACTAGGTTCTCAGGTTCCCTCTGTCTACCCCGCGTTACGCGGGATAGCAGCGTGAAGTTAAAAAAAAAATTAACGTATAAAATACAATTTATACATGTGGTAATGTCATCTTAAACTTATACTAGCATGTTAGAAGAAAAAAATATGACATACTGGTTAGGCTTCCACATAGTTAAAGTCAGTATTTACCACATTTGGAGTCGCTCAATAACGTCCAATCTAAAACGGGTTATCACTGCGTTATGCAACTAGCGAACGCAAATCGTCATTTATGAGTCTATTTGACGTTCTACAAATCGAGCAATGGAACCGTTCAGTTAACCCGACTATAGCCAGACTTGATCTTTTTGTCAGTAAAGATCGATTTATGCAAGCTATTTTTTATGACAAACTGGATTACAGGATAAGTCGGAATCTCTATACGTAAAAACTAGACTAACCTGCCAGTCACAGGAAAGCTCAATTAAATAGGAACATTATACACGTCATTTATTTTAGCAGTAATTTAACTTATAAACGATATATATACTCGAACTATACATGTTCAGTGGGAAAGAAATATTCCATCCACCACCAGACCAGACCAGAGATAGGTTTAGAGTTATCTTGAACGTGGTAGAAGTAGACGCGAGACGTATAACAGCGAAATCTTTCTACAATCTAATAAATGATCATTACTTTATTTCTACTATCATTAGTTCAGTTCTAGCTCATATTTCTTAGACCGCATTTGTAGGATCTTTTCATATTAGGTTAGGTAGAGAGTAGAGCGTGGACAGTGGAGGCAAGCGTTTATGCATACTAAATTGACCTCTTAACCCTTAGTAGCCACTTAGGACGCAAGTACCTACCAACTTCCAACCCCTCACCTACATGATGAATCCACAGGATGCTGAGAAGTTTCTTCTTATATCGTGTCTTCTCTATAATTAAAATATTGCCAACATATTTTTACGCCAAATATAATAAGGTTTTATACACTATTTAACGCATAAAATCTTATAATAACTATAGTTACCTATAGTTAACTATCTATATATATATTTTTTTTTGCTTCACGTTGTATCCTACACATAGCAAGGTAGGCAGAGGGAACTTAATGTTAAGATACTCCGTTCTGTTTTAAATTTTCCCCACAAACGTTCCCCACTTTCCGCCGAATTGAGGCATACCGAGTGGATGCTGAGTGGCTAAACTCAATGCCGCGCTTTACTTAGTTTGAGTGAGGAAAATGAAAATATTAAATATTGTTTAATATTTTCATTTCCTGGAGTTGGGAATCGAACCCACAACCTGTCGCGTTTACGGTCTCATACTTGTGCGTCTGCGCCACGTTAGGCTTCAACCAAATACAAAATAGAAAATATTTTCTGATTTGTACTTCCGCTTCTATCATACGAGTATCTGAAATGCACATAGATTATAATAATTATTAGGCAAATACATAAAAGAAAATATACATATACATATAAATATTGGATCAACATATAATTCGTGTTAAACGTTAACCAATTGTATAAACAAAGCCTCCTTAATTAAACAATGAACCGGACATCATTTCTGAAATGAAGCCATTACATGATTGTGTGAACAGAATTAATATCCGGTAGTCATTTTCGAATGAAAAGCGTTTTAATTTCCACCGGTAAGTGTCCGGCGCTGTATTAATGTGTATGTAGCTATGTTATAAATTGATGATAACATTCTCGAATATTGTTATTGTGTTAGTGAAACGCAATATGTGTGTACAATTTTGTTAATGAAGCCAATAGGTAATGGTTTCACTTTTGTTACATTTCTAAATGATGTGCTGGTATCTATCGTGGCGCAGAGGCACAAGCGTGCGATTGTAAGCGCGACAGGTTGTGTATTCGATTCCCACTCCAGGAAATGTAAAAGTTTAGTATTTTCATTTCCTGGGTTTGGTAACAAGGCAAAGCGCGATATTGAGTTCCGCCACTCAGCACGCAATGCCTTGAGTCGGCGGAAAGTGGGAACGGAGTGTCTTAACACTAGGTTCTCAGGTTCCCACTATCTACCCTGCTATATGCGAGAAACAGCATGAAGCTAAAAAAATATACTGGTAATATAAACGTGAATGTAAGTTTGTTTGTTTCGCTTATAAGTCAAAACTACTCAATCAATTATCATGAAACTTGATACTCATATTCTAATAGGCATGGAAAAGATCATAGGGTACATTTAATTTTTTTTTTAACATATTTTGATATATAACGTATAAAAATTTGAACGTGGAACGGAATTGTTGAAAGAGAATGGAGTGTCTTAACACTAGGTTCTCTGGTTCCCTCTACCTACCCTGCTATATGCGGGTTACATCGTGAAGTAGAAAAAAATATTTGAACGCAGCGGGACTCGAACCCGCGCCTCTTGGAAACCGTCCAAGCACTCTGACCACTAAGCTATGCGTTCTATATCCGGCTGGGTCGTAATTCTTAAACGCTTGTTACACTGATTTTTGTTGTTAGCATATAAAATTATAAAAATGTTTTTTATAAAAGTGTGTGATTAACACTTTAAAACTTCAAATATAGAGCTTGACATATCTCTAAGAAATTTCTGAGCATACTATAAATATTTGACTACAAAAAATATGTCACTCTTTTCGTCTGCTACCAAATGACTGTGCTGCCATTTACTATTTTTTGCAGTTAAATTAGTGAAACCGTTTTGTAATTTTTACAGTGGCATAAACTTTTTGATATATATTAATTTAATAATTTTCTATTGACAACACATTGCAGACGAAGCCGCGCGTAACTATTATCCATATATAAAGGTTGAAGGTAACAGAGTTTGTATATAACTTAGATTTTAGTTATAAACATAGATAAATAGATATTAATAATAATATAATTATAATAATATGATATTCAATATATAAAAGCCTTAGTGTTACTAATTTACTGACAGACAACGTACCGAAACTACTGGCCATAGAAAGCTGAAATTTGGCATGTAGGGAACCTTAGGGAGTGTAGAGGAGCATTAAGAGAGGATTTCCTGGATTTAAAGTTTATAGACCCAGCAATCAAAACCGCGAGATACAGTTAGTTATCAATATTATACATTGTTTTGTGATATATGAAATGAACAATATTATTATAACCACATTCCTAACACCAATATTAGAAGCAATTTTAGTTAAATTACGCCTCCATCAGTATTAACTACACATGTGTTTTGAAAAAATATTTCGAAATAATTGTTATGTTTTTTTTTATTGATAACAGATGGCAAACGAACTGAAGGACCACCTGATGGTAAGTGGTTACTTTCGCCCATGACCATCTACAACACCAGAGATGTTGTAGATGCGTTGTCAACTTAGAGGACACAAATGGACGCAACGCATATCTGCAACTCCTGGATTTGCAGATTTGCGTGGCTGACCTAGAGGATACAGATGGAAGGGGAGGACAATGTAGTAGTCTGCCATCGGAACCACTACATTATGGGGAAAGGATGGGTGGGGAAGGGGGAAAAATAAAATATTAGTACAATAGTCAATTCGTAAAATAAAGCTTCGTCTTCGTCTTAGCAACGTGCATATTGTACAAAAATGTGTAATTCATTGTAGTGTATGTAACACTTATTTATTAAAATAATTTTTTTGGAATGTATTATAAAAAAGCTTTTTCTCCATTTAAATTTTGGTATAGTCAACTTTACTAAGTAATTCTAAGTCCACATAATTTACGTAAAAGGGAACGAAAGTTATTTCTTTACGTATTATATTTTTTTTAGCTTTACGCTGTATCCCGTATATAGTAGGGTAGACAGAGGGAATCTGAGAACCTAGTGTTAAGATACTCCGTTCCCCATTTTCTGCTGAATTGAGGCTTTTCATGCTGAGTGGCGATCCTCAACGCCGCATTTTGCCTTGTTACCAAACCCAGAAAATAAAAATACTTAACTTTTAAATTTCCTGGAGTGGGAATCGAACCCATAACCTGTCGCATTTACAGTCGCTCGCTTGTGCCTCTGCGCCACGAAAGGTGTTATATATTAAGCGTTAGATATTAACATATAAATATTAATAAAGAAAAGTTTCTTGATAGTTCTATTTGTAATTGCTGTAATGTCAGTTCAAGATTGTCTTACACTTAAAACTCTTTCTAACAGATTTCAAGAAAATAAGGAGGTTCTCTATTGCGACTGTACCTACCTATTGGTTCATCTGTAAAAAGTAATTTTTACAGATAAACCAATTTTGTTCATTCTTTTTTTATGTGATAGCTAGTGCTTCTCATATTGTGCCATTAAAATCCCATTATTATTTAAGATGTGACGAGTTGTTTTTGAGTTATTCGTAATAATTTTACTTTTTAATGCATTTTGTGAAGTCGATTTTTTTAAATTAAAATCTTAATAATTAGTACGGCAAAACCAAACATCGATCAGGTAATAGAATAAATAGAAAACAACACAACAACAGATAAAGCAATAAGCGATTTGACAAAATTCAGCCTTGTTTTGTCATTAGTCAATCTTTTGGGTGACATTATGTTCTCTCAGACAACCCCTTACCTTACCAAAGGTGCAGACACATTAAAAAATCATAAAATTTTGAATGCGTCACATTATGATTCTTTTCACAAAATTTAAGTAATAAATTATAGAGTACCTTTTTTTTTTTTTTATGGATAACTGATGGCAAACGAGCAGAAGGACCACCTGATGGTAAGTGGTTACCTTCGCCCATGAACATCTACAACACCAGAGGCGTTGTAGATGCGTTGCCGACCTAGAGGATACAAATGGAAGGGGAGGACAATGTAGTAATCCGCTATCGGAACCACTACATTTTAGGGAAAGGATGAGTGGGAAAGGGGAAAACCTGGCTTACATGCCATCGAACCGGAACACATCATAAGATATTTGGCGGTTCGTCTTTGACATCCACATGCGATGTCAAATGGATGGATGAGAGCATGATGATGGATGGAGGCATGACAGCGACATGGTCGCGAGCCAGACGGAGGACGAACCTCCTACCACCAAATATATAAGCAATATATTATATATAAGCAATATATATACACCAAATATATAATAAATATACCTACATATAAGTCATTATAAGCTTTAATAAAAATCGTTAACGGTGTGAAGAGTCCATAAAGTTCTTCCTTTTACGGCAATTACTACATAAAATATAAGAAAATTTAACGCCCGCTCAAATATAAACATCCGCATTTATTAAGAAATTCTTACAGTTAAGGAACTCTAAAGAGGCTATCTATTACAATACGACTTTTGACTGTTCTTCTGAACCTGAAAATAAATAACATGAATTAAACATGAATTCTGGGGAGATGAATTGTATTTCATTCACTTTCATTATATGTTTTGTCATTTTCGAAATTAATATTACTTGCGCATTGAGACGTGTATAAGTTGATAACTAGACTAGCGTTTGGTCTCTCTGACTACCCTGCTAGGAATAAAGCGTGAAGCTTAGTAAGTATATAAGTAAGTGTATTATTATTTTTTTATGGATAACGTATGGCAAACGAGCAGAAGGACCACCTGATGGTAAGTGGTTACCTTCGCCCATCAACATCTACAACACCAGGGATGGTGTAAATGCATTGCCAACCTAATGGATACAGATGGAAGGGGACGACAATGTAGTGGTCCGCTATCGGAATCACCACATTTTGGGGAAAGGATGGGTGGGAAAGGGGAAAATGGTGCATTACTTTACTAAGTATTTTATTTTAACATATTTTGCGGCAATGGTTAAAAAAAAAAGTACGTAATCAGCAGCTGATATAATTCTATATACTTGATTAAGGCTAGGCAAACACAATATTTAACCTCGAAAAAATAGAAGGTTTCCCATTCTAATGGTTTTTTCTGTGTGCTACCATATAATTGGACGAATCAATTTTGATGATTTATTTTTTATATGATAGCTAGTGCTTCTGGTATGGTCCCATTTAAATTTAGTTAAGATCTGGCGAGTAGTTTTTTGGAGTTATGCGTAATAGTTTTAGTTTTAGCGCATTTTATTTGTCAGTTTTCCTTTTGCTATTAATTTATTTAACTTCACCTGTATCACCAATATAATGAAATATAATATTTTAAACCACTTGTGCTGTCAATAACTTCTTTTTGGTCAGGGTTTTCATTGCTGTAGGTCAGTCGGTGAGTTATTCGTAATGATTTGCTTTTCAGTGTATTTTATTTGAAGTTAATTTTCTTTTTTTTTTTAATTTCATGCTGCATCCCGCACATAGCAAGGTAGGCAGGGGGAATCTGAGAACCTAGTGTTGAAACACTCCTTTCTCTTACGATTTTCGTTTCTCACTCTCTCCGTCAGATTGGGGCATTGCATGCCGAGTGTTGATATTCAACGCTACACACTTTGCCTTGTTACCAATATATAATCAAAATAATAAAAACATAGGAAAATACTAAATAATAATTATTATAAATATTGAATATTCTTCCTGGAGTAGAAATCGAACCCACAACCAATCGCGTTTACAGTAACACACTGACTGACACACAACTGACCTCAAACACTAAAATTTTGTTATTTATTATATTATTCACAATCTACAAATAACTATATTTTGCGACACAAAACAATATTTAGGTTAACGTAGCGTCGACCAAATAAGAAGGGCTTTAACTCTGGCATTGTTATGACACTTAACTAAACATGTTAGAGGTCATCGTGGCGCAGTAGAACGTCTGACTGGAAAACGATTGGTCGTGGATTCGATTCCCACTCAGGGAATTTTCATATTTAAATTATGTTTATTTTCCCGGTCAAAGCGCGGTTTTGAGTTCCGTCAGTTAGGTTTATAGGAACTTGCTATGTAGTTATAATAAATAATATGAAGTAAATTATCTAAGAATTTTTTTTTTTTTTTTTATTGATAACGGACGGCAAACGAGTAGAAGGACCACCTGATGGTAAGTGGTTACCTTCGCCCATAGACATCTACAACACTAGAGATGTTTGTCTACAACACTAGAGATGTTGTAGATGCGTTGCCAACCTAGAGGATACAGATGGAAGGGGGGACAATGTAGTAGTCCACTATCAGAACCACCACATTTTGGGGAAAGGATGGGTGGGAAAGGGGAAAATCTGGCTTACATGCCATCGAACCGGAACACATCATTAGATATTTGGCGGTTCGTCTTTGACATGATAGTGGTCGCGAGCCAGTCGGAGGACGAACCTCCTACCACCTAACAAAATCTATAACTATTATTATTGAATATTACACAAAATGCAGTTTTTACATTATATCCTTCCTGCAGGAATATAGAGGATCACAGCTGCAAAAGCTTGGGTAGTAAAGTTTAGATAGCGGTGGCAACTTCCTGTAAGATTAACAATACTAATATTTTTAACCGATTTAAAAAAGGATAAATTTTCGATTATACTTTTTTTTATGTCTACCGCATAATTTTTAACTGGGTGAACTAATTTTGATGATACTTTTTTTATATGATAGCTTGTGTTTCTGATATCGTCTCATTTATATTAAATTTGCAAGTGGTTTTGGTGTTATCCGTAATATTTTTACTTTTTTTTCTCTTATTCCTCTTTATTATTATAATAACTAACATAACAAATGTTCACTATGAAAACTCTTGCCTAGATACATAATATTAAAATAAAATATCCTAGGAAATGAGACATCGTTCGAATGAATCCTTTTAATCTTATCCCCATTCGACGTGTTTGCTGACGACAAATATTGCATAAAGATGAGGCAATATCTCTTGTCTTGCATCATTTCCTGAAGTAACCGTTTAAAAGAATATCTATATAGAAACTTTATTGACTAACCGGATGTAGATACACAGTAAGAAAATTATGCCCACGTAGTAATTGAAAAAGTCAAGTTGAAGTTATATTTTTAACCGACTTCCAAAATAGGAGGATGTTTTCAGTTTGACGGTTTTTAATGTATGTTTTTGCATAATTTTGAGATTGAGATGGTACGGCCACGTTGCGCGCCGTCCCGAACACTATGTCGGAAGAAAATGCCTTGATATATCTGTTCCTGGTGTTAGACCCCCCGGACGCCCAAGGAAGCGATGGCTGGATGTCGTGAAGCAGGATATGAGAGCCAATGGACTAACCACCCGTGATGCAGAAGATCGTGCAAAGTGGAGTAGGTTGAGTAGGAAAGCAGACCCTGGCTAGCCGGGATAAATGCTAGGAAGAAGAAGAAGTTTTTGCATAATTTTCCAATTGTAATGATCCTTTTTTTATATGTTAGTGCTTCTAATGGGGTCCCATTTAGATTTAATAAATATGTGATAAATAGTTTTGAGTTATTAGTAATTTGAACTATTATATTATTTACATACTTTTGTACCTGAAAACGTTTTTCCTTTCCTTGATTTTTTTGATATAGTCATTTATTTATTCATCTTATAAATATAACATCCTAGTACCCATTAATTCTTTAAAACTTATCTATGTAAGTCGATTTCACTTTTACACCTAATACAGAAATATACTCATTCTTTCAATTGGAAATACTATATTACAACTAGAGTCTACAACTATATTAACTATGTTAAAAAGCATCAAAATTACTCAATTACAATTATACATACATACATACATACGTAGCTTCACTCTGTATCCCGCACATAGCAGGGTAGACAGAGGGAACCTAGTGTTAAGACACTCCGTTTTCCACTTTCCGCCGAATTGAGACATTGCGTGCTGAGTGGCGGAACTCAGCGCCGCGCTTTGCCTTGCTACCAAGCCCAGAAATGAAAAATTCCGTTTCCTGGAGTGGGAATCGAACCCACGATCTCAATCAATCAAAATCTTTCAATTCAATCAATCAATCAGAATCTTTTATAAAAATAGGAAAAAAACCGTTTCACATTTTTTCCCAGTGATTAGAAAGTGTCAAAACACTCCGCTTTTTACTTTCCATCCGAACTCGACATATTGCGTGTTAAGCTTACCAGAGCGGGTAATAAAAATGATTTAAATATACTTCTCCCTCCGAGCAGGTATCGAACCTATCGCCACTGCGTTACGATGCGCCTCTTAGAATATTTTCAAGCTTTTATAAATCAAATTAGCTTGAAAAATATTATTAAAAAAATGTATATATGTAAAATGTATAAAAGAATGTAATAATTGAAATAATAATGGAAATAAAAATAGTTTGTTAAAAAAAATGTTTTGTTCATGGTATGATACCTAATATAGAAGCAATTGAAAATATAATTAAGATTTTAACAAACAATGAAAACCGACTTCAAAATAATACACTAATAGTACAATTATTACAAATAACTCAAAAACTACTCGTCAGATCCTAACTAAATTTGTTCAGGACCACACCAAAAGCACTAGCTATCATTTAAAATAAAGAATTATCAAAATTTGTTCACCCAGTATAAAGCTATGCGGTAACACAAAAAATACAGCCGAATTTGAAATTGAGAACCTCCTCCTCTCTTAAAAGTCGGTGAAAAAGGTCAAGTGGAAGTTACATCATGTTTATTTTTTTTCATTATTTTAACGTCCCTTTTTTATATTATTGGTAACAATATAGGCATGTATTCAGTATCTTATCTTTGAATATTTTTTTTTAACTACCCTACCCTACTGCTATATGCGGGATACAGCGTGAAGCTATGTATGTATGTATGTAGCATTTATAGTACATTGAAGGGACAAATATTATGAGAATAATAAACTTATAACAATATTAGGCTGCGCATTTAGGCGGGTACAGTTACAGCCGCTGAAATCTGTAGCCTAGCGTCAGTCCATAGCGCGCCGCCGTCGCCGCCCGTCGTCTCCACGTCGCTGAAAACTTGATCGTAATAGTGAATGTGTCGTTCATATATGAAAATGGTGAAAATGTGATATCATTTTTTTTAAGTTTTCTATATATGTAAGTGATAATTGTAGAAAATTGTATAGTTATGTGTATATGGAATTGATTTTTGAGTGAGTATTTATATTCATTTATTTCTATTTATATTTATTTATAAGGGTTTATTGCTGGATTAATAGTAAAAATTAATAATTATTTTATATTACTTCGGTCATTTTGAAGTAGGATATTTTTTATATCGATTTATTTAATTGAGACATAATAGGATATCATTTTAAATAGCTTAAGTTAGTTTATGAAATATTTCTCTATTCATTTCTTTTTTATTTAATAAATTTACAAATATTATTTTAAAACTAATGACACTACAAAAAACCACTCAGGTTTATCTCGAGTGCCATATTCGTCCTTATTTATTAAATTGCATTCATATATATTCGTTATGTTATTTTTAAAAGTATATGAACTGTGTATAATTTAATTATTAAAGTAAAAAAATAGGTAATTAGACTGAACAATAATCAAGTAATTAACTGTATTATTAAAAAAAGGAAGTTCTATGATTTTAAATATATTTTCAGACATTTTATTTAAGTAACCATTATTTATTTTTTTTTTAACTTCAGGCTGTAACCCGCATATAACAGGGTAGACAGAGGAAACCAGAGAACCTAGTGCTAAGACACTATTATAAAAAAATATTATTATAATAGTGTTTTAAATTTAATTAAATTATTATTATAAATTAATTACAAAAATATAAGTACTATAGCCGAAAGCTTATCAAAAGCTCACGCCAAACTTTCGTCCGTAAAACACAAAACTAACTAGCTTCACGCATTTATCTCGCATAGCAGGGTAGTCAGAGAGACACTACTGTTAAGACACTCTGTACGCCGCTTTCCGCCTTAGTTCTAAACATCGCATGATTAATGGCGGAACTTAACTCCGTGCTTTGTGTCGCTAAAGGAGAAAAATGAAAATATTTAATAATATGAACATTTATATTACCGAGTGGGAATCGAACCCACAGCCAATCGCATTTACAGTATTTATGCCAAATATTAACCCCAATTCCAAAACCATAGAAATCTCATATAATCGAATAGTATTGTTCTCAACTAGTTGGTAGTTACCGATTCTCTTAGTATTGGTAATATGGTAATATAAGCTATTTACATAATTCGCCGCTTGTCAGTAGTAGGGATGATTAATCACCCAGGTCTGTTCTCGTCCTTCATTTCGTGCCATGTCTACATATATGTATGTACATATATTATATAAATATATGTATATATTTCGAATATACATAAGCTTTCTTTAAAATCAATAGGCATAGACCCTTTTTCGTATATTTAAATCAGTTCTCCGCTTTATTAAGATTAAGCGCGGTGTTGAGTTCCGTAATATTAACGCCTGTCGTGGCGCAGAGGCACAAGCGTGCGACTGTAAACGCGTCAGGTTGTGGGTTCGATTCACGCTCCAGGAAATGTAAAATTTAGTATTTTTATTTCTTGGGTTTGGTAACAAGGCAAAGCGCGGTGTTGAGTTCCGTCACTTAGCACGCAATGTCTTGAACTCGGGTGGAGAGAGACAAATGAAGTGTTTTGGCACTTGGTTCTCTCGAAGATCTACCTATTTATGTTATTCGGGATAACTGTATTCGAATTCTTTTATTGTCTTTCAGCAAAGACGACTATTAAACTAGCTAGGAAGAGATTATAATAAAGCCTAATGAAAACTCATATTTAACTTTCTTCCTTTCTCTCTTTCTTTCTCTTCTTCATTTAGAATCACAGCGAGTCGAGTGGAAATCAATACCCAGTATTGTCTAAGCCAGAACTAAGAAAAAAACATGTCTAACTCATAAAATTCCTTTAAAGAAGGATTTAAATATATAAACATCGAGTTTATTAATTTCTGTTATATGACGTTTATTGTTATAATTCTCTTACCATAATATAGTGATAACTGAAATGTATTAAAGCTTGATAAGTTATGGTTAACAATAAATATTTGTATATAGAATGCTTGTATTAAAAGCTTTAATAACAAAAGTCGCGTTAGTTAATTAGTGAAATATTCATATAATTTGTAAATAAATATAATTAATATAGAGTAATATATTAATGCCTGTCGTGGCACAGAAGTACAACAATGGTATTGTAAACGCAACAGGTTGTGGGTTCGATTCCCACTCCAAGAAATTGAATTTTTCATTTTCTGGGTTTGGGAACAAGACAAAGTGCGGCGTTGAGTTCCGCCACTCAGCACGCAATGCCTCAATTTTGCGGAAAGTGGGAAACGGAGTGTCTTAACATTAGGTTCTCAGGTTCCCTCTGCCTACCCTGCTATATGCGGGATACAGCGTGAAGCTAAAAAAAAGAGTTATGTATAAAATAACACGTAATATTATTTAGTTCTTCAAAAATCTGCCGCATTATGCTGGTACGCAGAGAGTAATTAATCGCTTGAAATTCCGATTGGCACCTTTAGAGATATTGAGTGCTGGACGACAGAGCACATCGCCACACTTTCATTACAAGACGTATTAATACTTGCATAAATGATTTAATAAAATAAAAATTTTTTTCTTATTTCACGCTGTATCCCTTATGTAGGGTATGCAGAGGGAACCAGAGAACCTAGTGTTAAGACACTCCGTTCTTCTAAGATTTACGTACTCCAATGTCCGCCGAATTGTTTAGGGAACGGAGTGGGGTATACAATTTTTTTTTTTAATGAGAATTCTATACAATATGGCTAATATAAATAGTTTATTAATAAAAATCTTTTGAAGCTTTTATGTCCTTTGTCAAGATATTCATTAAATTTACACAGTAATAAAATGTGGGTGTTATAAAAAATAGAACAATCGGTATCTCAGTGAGATTTAACGGTTTTCATTTCATAGAAAGCTGAAACTCAAGAGAATATATAAGTAATAAAATATTACTTGGATTTTATAGTAATTTCAGTGAAATATTAATTTAATTAGCGTTTTATGAGTAGAATATATTTATTTACGATAAAATATTCGTTTAGAATTTTATTTTTTTTTATTTTTAGCTTAACTAGCTTTTTAGCTTTACTAGATGTTTGTGTGTGTATATATACTCGTATTTCGGTTTCCGACGTACTAACAGTACAAGTGTTTACTTGTAGCCAGTAGTTTGTTGCCAGTAGTTTTACTGGCTACGGTCAGACAATTAGACTGTGCCTTGGCCTCGAAGGCTCGAACCGGAATTATTTGAGGAATGTAGGTCTTAATTCCTTCGAGAATTAAAAAAAAACGGGTTCGTACACGAAACTGCGGAATGCAGCTAATTATAATACAATTTTAAAAATTACTTTTTTTTTTTTAGCCAAAGAACAAGAAAGAACAAAGAAAGAAGTGTAACATAGAATAATTGAAAACTATTCAGTAGTTTTTCCGTGATATGCGTAAATATATATTACAAATATATGCCATATTGTAGAATAGCAAGCTTCTATAGACTCTCTAGTAAAATTGCTATTATTTAAATGCATAAAACCGAGTTTATTCTTTTATTTTTTTAACTTCACGCTTTATCTCGCTCTATGTCGTGGCGCAGGGGCACAAGCGTGCGACTGTAAATGCGACAGGTTGTGGGTTCGATTCCCACTCTCCAGGAAACACTCCAGGAAATGTAAAATTTAGTATTTTCATTTCTTGGGCTTGGTAACAAGGCAAAGCGTGGCGTTGAGTTCCGCCACTCAACACGCAATGCCTCAATTCGGCGGAAAGTAGGGAACGGCATTGTTGAAAGAGAATGGAGTGTCTTAACACTAGGTTCTCTGGTTACCTCTGCCTACCCTGCTGTATCCCGCGACAGCGTGAAGTTAAAAAAAATATATAAAAATTAAATATTTCAAAAAACTGATGAGCGTATCAAAAACCAGTTAACATAACTCAACTCCACCATCACATAATATTATGTCACTTTTTGTCACTGTTGTAACATACGAGTATAACTCATCCTCAAGGATACGTGTAATCTGCATTAATTGTGGGCGTAAATAATAATTTAAATTTTGCGTACAGTACACGCCTGTCTCATTAGCATCTAGATTCTCTTGTAACGCCTCATTCATACTAAGCGATGTTAAATTGTTTCTTAAACTTCATTATTCACGGCAAAATGGTTTTTCTTGTAAATTGGTTAGTGTGAATTATTAGGTAAATTAATTTATATGATAGAAACGTGTTTGGCTTTAATATTGAAATTTTCTTCAAGAACTTAATAGCAAACTTAGTTTAACCAATTTAAAAAAAGGAGGAAGTTGATTGTATTTTTTATGTGTGTCATCGCATAACTTTTTACTGGATGAAATAATTTTGACGATTTTTTTTTTATTTGACAGCTAGTGGCATTATGTAGTGTCATTTAATTTTAGTTCAGATCTGATCAGCAGTTTTTGTGTTATTCGTAATAAAGTTACCTTTTATTGAACTTTATTTAAAGTTGATTTTCTTTGTACGTTAAACTGATGATTGTCATTTATTCGTATCTCGCGAATTTTGAATTTTAAAATAGAGAAATGAACAGTAAAACAGAGATGTCTGAAGATTTTGATTCTATTCTATGTGCTAGGTGTACTATTGCAATAGTTTATTCGAGACAGACTTTTAAAGTATTTAAATATAGATATAGTATATATTTTTCTTAATCTCACGTATTGACCACATGTGACAGTATAGACTAAAAGAGCCTAATTTTAGAAGTTTTTCTAAATCTCCAAATTCTACTTAATTTTAACCGGAACTCAACACCGCGCTTTGTCTCACGAGAACGTGAAAACGAAAATACTTGAAAAATATTCATTTTTGCCAATTACCATAAATATACCATAATGATTATATTTACAGTAAGATAGTGAATCACGGCGTCATTATGATCAAAGTGAATAAATAATCCTTTACAAGCACATAGTTTAAACAATCAGTCAACCAATTGATTTAGGCACGTCTCGTTTATATTTAGTCTGTCCTTTTGTCCTTCACGTGATACATAGACCTGCATTAGATTTGTAGTCGACCTCTAGAACTGAATGGAATTTGTGAAAATAGATTGAATAGCATGAAATTTTAAGACGAATTTAATTTAGGTGGTAGGAGGTTCGTCCTCCGACTGGCTCGCGACCACTATCATGTCAAAGACGAACCGCCAAATATCTAATGATGTGTTCCGGTTCGATGGCAAGTAAGCCAGATTTTCCCCTTTCCCACCCATCCTTTCCCCAAAATGTGGTGGTTCTGATAGTGGACTACTACATTGTCCCCCCTTCCATCTGTATTCTGTAGATTGGCAACGCATCTACAACATCTCTGGTTTTGTAGATGTTCATGAGCGAAAGTAACCACTTACCATCAGGTGGTCCTTCTGCTCGTTTGCCATCCGTTATCCATAATAAAAAAAAAAAAAAACCAATTGATTTAGGCACGTCTCGTTTATATTTAGTCTGTCCTTTTGTCCTTCACGTGATACATAGACCTGCATTAGATTTGTAGTCGACCTCTAGAACTGAATGGAATTTGTGAAAATAGATTGAATAGCATGAAATTTTAAGACGAATTTTATTTAGGTGGTAGGAGGTTCGTCCTCCGACTGGCTCGCGACTACTATCATGTCAAAGACGAACCGCCAAATATCTAATGATGTGTTCCGGTTCGATGGCATGTAAGCCAGATTTTCCCCTTTGGTTTGGTGGTGGTTCTGATAGTGGACTACTACATTGTCCCCCCTTCCATCAGTATCCTCTAGGTTGGCAACGCATCTACAACATCTCTGGTGTTGTAGATGTCTATGGGCGAAGGTAACCACTTACCATCAGGTGGTCCTTCTGCTCGTTTGCCGTCCGTTATCAATAAAAAAAAAAAAAAAGACAAGGTATTATTTGTTATAACTATAGAAAAACATGATCTTTAGACAAAATTTCTGTTCATAAAATATTTTGAATAAGTTTAGTTTTATAAGTATTTCTAATTCAATTCATTCTATTTAAATTTAAATGGGACCACATCTGAAGGACTATCTGTCATATAAAACGAATCGAGAAAATAGAATCTCTAGAATCTATTTCTAATTCAATTCATTCTATTTCTTTTGATAAGTTCTGATGAAAATTAATATAGCTTGCTGTCTTTTCGATCGTCAGTCAGTCCTTCTGTACTCAATTATACCGCAACATTTCGTAACGTTTTACTCCTATATATTCTGTAAATTTAAATATAACTAAAGTTTAAAACGTATTTTTACGTGCTTGAATTTTGATTATATCTATACTGATAAAGTCATATTTTCAAAGATTAAAGCGTCGCCATCGCTTGTTTAAACATAATCTCGGAGGGTTAATTTTTAGCGAAAGCAGGACCTTTATAAATTCCAAGGAACATTTCAGCCAGGCTAAGCAAAAGTTGAAAGTTTCTAAAATTTTATTAAAGCTGCTCTGGATCCATGAACTTAAATATTTATGGACTAGATTCTAAGGACTCTGCCAAATTCTTACGTATTATGCTTGAACGTAAGATAATATAAATCGGTTTATATTATGATTTTTTAGCTTCACGCTATATCCCGCATATAGCATGGTAGACAGAGGGAACCTTAGAACGTATTGTTAAGACACTCAGTTCACTCTTTCCATACTCTTTTAACAATTTCATTCCCCAATTTTCGACAAATTGTGGCATTGGGTGTGGCTGAACTCAACGCAAAGCTTTGTCTTGCTAACAGAGCGAGGAAATGAAAGTACTAAATATTATATAATACTTTCATTTCCTAGACTGGGACTCGAACCCACAACCTGTCGTGCTTACAGTCGCACACTTGTACCTCTGCGCCACGATAGGTCTCACAAACACACAAATTCACACTAAAGTAGCATATTCGTCAAACAACAATGAATATAATATTAATAATATCACACGCTTACGCCTCTACGCCAAGACAGGCCTCAATATCTTTTTTATATTTAATATTTTTTATATTTAAATTACATGGCCATTAGCCATTAACACAGTGAAAATACACCTAAATTACGAAGTAGCCCAGTAAACAAATCAGATACGGCAATGCAATAAATTAAATCGCAGTCATTTAAAACCGATAATAACTCTGGACGTTACATAAATTACCGATAGATAAGCAAAGGATACACAATTAGGGCATAATTAAGGCGAGCCCAAAAATGAAAACGCTGAAAGGGTGATTTAACTAGTTTGCGTGGCCAATTACGTATTCAATTAGAAAATGGTTATTTTGTGCTTTGGTTCTGAATACATACGTAGTGGAGTTTGTTAATTTGTTATTTAGCTTTTTACCAGTTTATATCGCCTATCATGGCGCAAAGGTACAAGCGTGCGACTGTAAAGGCGACAGGTTGTGGGTTCGATTTTCACCCCAGGAAATGGAATTTTTCATTTCCTGGGTTTGACAACAAAACAAAAAGTAGCGCTGAGTTCCGCCACTCAGCACGCAATGCGTCAATTCGGCGGAAGGTGGGGAACGGAGTATCTTAACACTAGGTACCCTCTGCCTACCCTGCTATATGCGGGATACAGCGTGAAGCTATATATGTATGTATGTATATACCAGTTTATATGGAAGATAGTATGTTGCTGAGCAGTAGATAGTATATTATATTTATCGTTGTTTCTTTGATTGTTTGGCGAATATGCTATTTTAATATGAATTTGTGTGTTTGTGAGACTTACCGTAGCGCAATACTGTAAACGCAGGTTGTGGGCTCGATTCCCACTTCAGGAAATGAATATAATATTAAGTATTCTCATTTCTCGCTCTCGGTACCAAGGCAACTGAGCACGCAATACCTCAATTCAGCGGAAAGTGGGGAACGGAATTGTTGAAAGAGACCGGAGTGTCTTAACATTAGGTTCTTAGATTTCCTCTGCCTACCCTGCTATGCGCGGGATACAGAGTGAATCTAAAAAAAATG
This sequence comes from Philaethria dido, assembly GCA_033558755.1. Taxonomy (NCBI): domain Eukaryota; kingdom Metazoa; phylum Arthropoda; class Insecta; order Lepidoptera; family Nymphalidae; genus Philaethria; species Philaethria dido. The sequence continues at coordinate 162,639 of JAKGSA010000858.1, read as the reverse complement.
GTTGTATAATGTGTACACATTGTATTTGCATTGCTTCACATTGCTCTAAGGTATTGTTTACCAACTTCAAGAAAGGTAGAGGTTCTCAATTCGGCTGATAGTTTTAATGAATGTTAACTCATAACTGCTTACTAAACTTTTCTATTTTATAGATTCTTTTTTTATATGACAGATAGCCCTTCAGATGTGGTCCCATTTAAATTTAGTTAACATCTGAAGAGAAGTTTTGGAGTTATTCGTAATAACCTGACTTTTTAGTAATAATGTGACTTTTAATACATTTATTTGGTCTTCTTTTTTTGTGCAAATCTTAATTATTAGTTATAATTTTCAAATTTAACGACAAGCATTTATTATTGTTTATAACTTAACAAAGTGAGTCTACTAGTTCATAACCTCTATACATATATCATACATACATACATACATTCACGCTGTATCCTGCATATAGCAGGGTAGGCAGAGGGAACCTAGTGTTAAGACACTCCGTTCCCCACTTTCCGCCGAATAGAGACATTGTGTGCATATATCGACTACCAAATATAAAAACTATTTGAAATAACAACAAAAGAACATTCTTTATAAACACGAATTAAAACACTACAAGCCAATTTTCATGCCCTAATGATTGAGGAAGAAACTCTTTATTGTGCAAAATAAAAAAAATCGTAACGACAAAACGTAACAACCGTGAAACAACTGTACCGACTTCATTCTTGTAATTTGGGGTAGAATAGGAAAAATGTTCTTTCACTGGGAAATAGACGTTAATTTCTCCCTTCCTTAAGGATGAAGAGATGTTTTCTTGAAATACTAAGTATAAATGAAGACCATCAAAGCGCCCACAATTTCACTTTCTAAAGCGCGCTGTTTAATGCATGATGACTAAGCTTATTGTTTCTGGGCATCAATATATTTTTATGGGTTAAAATATACTATTATTTATGATATATATATTTTTTTAACTTCACGCTGTATCTCGCATATAGCAGGGTAGGCAGAGGGAACCAGAGAACCTAGTGTTAAGACACTCCGTTCTCTTTCAACAATTCCGTTCCCCACTTTCCGCCAAATTAAGGCATTGCGTGTTGAGTGGCGGAACTCAACGCCGCGCCTTGCCTTGTTACCAAACCCAGGAAATGAAAATACTAACATTTCCTGGAGTGGGAATCGAACCCACAACCTGTCGTGTTTACAGCCGCACGCTTGTGCCTCTGCGCCACGACAGGCAAATATAATATTTCTATTATACTAGGCTCTGCCAATTAAATATGCAGATATGCGTACAAAATGCATGAACGAAACGAAACTTTTTTTAGCTTCACACATCTCCCGCTTTAACAAGGTAGGCAGAGAAAACAAGCTTGACGTTGCGTTTCCACTTGCCGTGGCTAAGCCTAGCGCCGTGCCTTACATGGAAATATATTAAATTTAATCATTCCCTCGCAATGGGATCGAACCGACAACCATCGCGCTTAACGCCAGACGATGTTTTACTCCGCCACAATGGGTTCGAATATATTTATAATACTATCTTGTTTTTTTTTAACTTCACGTTGTATCCCGCATATAGCAGGATCGGCAGAGGGAACCTGAGAACCTAGTGTTAAGACACTCCGTTCTCTTTCAACAAATCCTTTCCCCACTTTCCGCCAGATTGAGGCATTGCGTGTTGAGTGGCGGAACTCAACGCCGCGCTTTGCTTTGTTACCAAACCCAGAAAATGAAAATACTTCATTTCCTGGAGTGGGAATCGAACCCACAACCTGTCGCTTTACAGTCGCACACTTGCGCCTCTGCGCCACGACATGCGATTATACTATCTTTTTTTATATAATATGTTAAGTTAAAAACCTTATCATTATACACCTAGTACTTGAATCCACAGACTTCTTAACTAACTAATGTAATAAATACGAAAGTGAGTTTTCTTGTTACCTCCCGACGTCTAAAGAAATTATGATAATAGTGGTCTGGTCATTTCTTTTTGCTTCATGTATTTTGTAGAATAGAAATAACAGTACATATTTTAATAAAAATGAGAAAAGAATTATTTTATTGAATGTAGTCCTTTGAAATATCTTATACTGAAATGTTACGGCGTATAAAGTAATTGTGTTATAAAAACTCTATAATTAGGAAAATATTAAGAGACCAATAAATTTCTTACTAGTTTATTATTTTGGAAAAAAAAACTATGTTAATAGTATATGTTTGAACATACATACATACATAGCTTCACGCTGTATCCCGCATATAGCAGGGTAGGCAGATGCACCCTAATGTTAAGACACTCCGATCCCCACTTTAAGCCGAATTTTTAAAGCCTATTTTTACTTAGTAATCACAAGATAATAAAATAATCAAAAATAACACGCTTACATCTGTAGAGTACGTAAGTTAATTTTCAGGCAAATCTATCTTTTAAAAATACTTTTATTGCATTTTTTATTGCATTCATATTCGCAGTTGAACCTAAAAACAGTATATAAAACACAATAGTATCTCATATGTTTTTATTTTGATTTTGTATATCTTAATTTTATAGGACCTTTACCTTTTAGTTATAACAATTTTAAATCAACTAATATCCCTGTTAACGCGTTAACAACGCGCTGCCTAGCAAAGTACCTATATGTCACTTTTTATAAACTAACTTAATATTGTGAAACCATGGTAGGTGACATATATTTTATTAATTTAAAATATACTTTTTATGTATTATTTTAGAAAAATATTAGCATACTGCACTTCTTCTCAATATAATCTATAATTGTGTCAAGTTTCATGCTTTTCTATCCGCGTAATATTCGTAAGAAGGGGTACAAAATTTTTGCTTCACGTATTATTATAAAATATAGATTTTACTTTATTTTCGATATTACTCAGACATAATTATTATAAGATTTTAATAAAAAAAGAAAATAGACTCTGAATAAAATGCACTAAAAGGTACAATTATTCATATAATTCATAAACCATTAGTTAAATCTTAACCAAATTTAAATGTATCCTCATCATCATCACTAGCTATCATATAAAAAAAAACATCAGAACTGGTTCACCCAGTAAAAAGTTATTCGGTTACACATACAAAAATACAATCCAATTGAGAACCCTTTATTTTCAAAGTTGGTTAAAAATATGCTACCACCAACCAGATATCAAAACTATTGGCCATAGAAATTATCATAAAGTATAGTTATTCAATATACTTAGATACGCCATGAGGGTGTGGTTGATATATTAAAAGATTTATGGTTGTAGAGTTTTTCGCTTTTTGTTTGTGCGAAGGTCGGCCAAAGCAGACAACCGAGGAAGGCGTCGTTTGAAGTTTTTCCACCATTTGTATTGGCATGTATTCGGATCCTTGGGTTACTTTAATACCGTTAATACCGGAACACTTTGTTGTTTGTTTGGGAGATATATCTTATAGGAACTCTACACTATTATTTTTTCTATAGTTTTTAGTAGTAATATTAAATGGAGGTTAATGTGGCGCAGTGGGTGTCTAATTTTAAGCATAATCGATTGTGGGTTCGATCTTTACTTAGAAGTGGATGGAATTTTTATTTTTAAATTATTTTTTTTATTCGCTCTGGTTGTGTAAAGTGCGGCGTTGAATTCTGTACAATTCAACACACAATGTCTCGATTTCGGGCGGAAAATACAGAACGGAATGTCTTAATATTAAATTCTAATTATCTTGTTCTTCAGGATAATGCATGAAGTTGCAAAAAATATAGGTAATAGCTCTTCTGCGTTATATTTATAGAGGCAAGTGGCACAGAGGCATGTATCTTATGGCACACATTTTGATTATTGGTTTGATCCCCACTTAGGAATCTTATTTAAAATTTTCTGAAAGACAAAACATGGCTCTTGTTCACTACTCAAGAAAGTGGAGAATGGAGTGTTTTAATACAAAGCTCTCTTTATCTACGCTGTTATATACATACGTAAGATTTGTGTATTGTATATTTAAAGGTTATTGAAGTTAAAATTTATAAATGTGTAAGTAACCACATATACTCATATAATAGAATCATATATATTTTTTTTTTTTTTACGGATACCGGATGGCAAACGAGCAGAAGGACCGCCTGATGGTAAGTGGTTACCTTCACCCACGAACATCTACAACACAAGAGATGTACTAGATGCGTTGCCAACCTAGAGGATACAGATGGAAAGGGAGGATAATGTAGTAGTCCGCTATCGGAACCACCACATTTTGGGGAAAGGATGGGTGGGAAAGGGGAAAACCTGGCTTACATGCCATCGAACCGGAACACATCATAAGATATTTGGCGGTTCGTCTTTGACATGATAGTGGTCGCGAGCCAGACGGAGGACGAACCTCCTACCACCAAACAAAATAACTTTCATATTTGATTTTGATGGCATTCCAAAATATTTGGTTTCCATTTAATGAATATTGTGCAATAATTACAATGAATGATAGTATTTAAAGTGTATCGGTAAATTATTATGCAATGCTTTGTAAGTTTGATAATAATTTCAGCTTTCGATATTTAATGTATTGTGATGAATATTTGTATTTATTTAGATAAAAGTAAATGTTAATAATCACATTTACAATAGATTTTTATTCAATTTCAGTATTAAGCAAAACTTGGCCAGACGTTTTATATTATAATTTGCTTAAAAAAAATTCAATTTAGGAAGCAACAACAGCGGATTATAAAAATTATTTTAACATGTTAACCGGTAATAATTATTAATATTCGACAATACATTTTCAGATCTAACCATCGTCAATCTACCTGTGACCATGGACTACAGGTGTTCAAAAATGTGTTTCCGAATACTAAAATATACGCGATTCAAATAATTTTTATTTAATATCTGTAATCTATTCATCCGGGATCTATCTCTGAGTAACCATAGGTTGCTCAGAGATGGTCACCGATTAATTCGTAGGAGCTATGGAACATATGGAAAACTAAAATAGGCCCGATATAAATATTATCATTATTATTACGTAAATAACGATAACCTTCTCACTCTGGTAAGATAAATCGCAACACTAAGTACTTAACTCGCAATATTGGATCAGTTATTCTCTGTAGCTTATACGTATAAGAATACCTATTTATACAGGGTGTGAATGTTTATCTTACATTTAGGTCCACCACATGTAGAGTACAATACTACAAAACCATACACTTAATATCAATCAAGGCATGTCTACGGTTTAGGTGCAGGACTAGTATTTTCGATTCCCGATTTTAAACCGTTCTGTATTACGCACCGATGACGTATTATCTAGTAGTACTAAAATACTATTATACGTTGCCGATCTTCCATTTTTCATTCATAAAAAATATTCTTGACAGATATCTCTTTCTCTTTCACGCACGTGTCTTTTGTTTATAATAAAATAATCACATTACTCTGAAGAGGATTTACATGGGGTTTTAGACAGTCATATTATCTCAGTTCCTATTAAATTATTTAAAAAAACACAACTAACGTTACCACAGCTCTTAAAAACTTACTTAAAAATTATAAGCAATAATGGTAATCACTGATTGAATTCATTCGTTTTAGATTCTCATCGTTAGAAACACGTTTTACTTACAGTTTTTAACATAAGTATTCTGCTCTATTAATATTCTTTACATAAATAGTCCATAAACGAAGTTTCAGATTCTGTGTTTTGCTTTTTAACACTACAATAGTATAAAGTAATATCCACTTCAAAATTCACTCGACAATAATTATAACTCATACACATCACGTATCAGTAAGTTAACTTTCAGAAATTTCAACAGTAATAATAATTTTGACTAATACAAACTGTGAAATTAAACAAAAATAATGTAAATAAGCAAAACCCAGTCGCATGTTGACCTTGACATGTAAAAGACAACTGACTTACACAGATAATTACAAATCGATATACTAGGATAACCTAGTATATCGATTTTTAAGAATCGATATACTAGGTTATTTCTATTAAATAGTATCTACTTTTTTAATTATTTTAAGTAATTATTTACTATTAAAAATAATTACAGGATTTTTTTATTTAATACTTTTATAATAAAAAATCAATTAAAATCAGGTAGATATTAATGATAACTTTTACCTTAAAGTGAAAGAGCGAGAAAACGAATGAACGAGGTTACAACAAACGAACTCATATTCATTTTATTTACTTTGTTATGCTTTAAAATTTTGGTAAATTATTTTTTATTAAAAAATATCATGTAAGAAATTATTCTCACATGATATTTTATAAAATCGATTTCCACAATTATATGGAAATCGATTTTAATTGTCTGTGGAATTTATTACGCACTTATTTGACTGATTAGCAACATTTAAATTTAAAAGAAATTGGCGGGAAAGATGGATGGCGACGATGACGGACCACAGAGTAGAATGCTACCATTTTAAGTTACAATATTTAAATAAATTATTTATGGACGATTCATATTTTTATTTTAAAAATATCGAATAAGTAGTGCATAAATAATTGTTATAATAATAACTAGATTATTTATAGCCGCAATTATAAAAAAGTTATGAACTAGAAGAATATCCATTTAAAGTCGATTTAGCTTGATGTTCCTTTTCATGTAATGGCTTTCTTACAGATACATAGAATTTTCAATTGCGCTTATAAATAAAAAATGGAATTACAAACCCATAAATACATTTAGAAATAAAATTGAGACAGCTGATAATTTTAAGCTACGTTATCCTTTTTTTGACCTTGACCATGACAGAATGAAATGGCATAATGTTAGAAGGGAATAGCATATTAACAATAACCTTGACCGTGAAAAAAGGAATAGCATAGTCATAACAAATATTTTTTACATTGTATAAAGATTAATTCTTGAATGAAAAATATAATTTAGACTTTTAGATCAAGTCATAAAACATTTTAAAATTTCTTAATAGACATTAATCAAAATTAGTAATCAAATTATAATAAATGTTTGTGTTTTGCTTATTTATACTTAGCGGAAAGAGAAATGCCAATATTTGGAACTTTGGGTTAGTTAGTGTCGTCAGTCGTGCACCGCGCTGCGTACATCGCTTAGTAACAGAAGTAGTTATACTTACGCGTCGTTCGTCCTGTGACTTTTTCAAATTATTTCATTTCTTTTATTATTGTCCTTGTTTTATGTTAATATTTAATTTATTTTCGTCATACAAAACTAGACGAGTGTTTCTTCCTTATTTAGTTTGTTTGTTTTTTAATAATGGCGCATGTTAAGTATACTTCTGCGAAATACACTGATATGATTTTGATTTATGGAGAATATCATTAAAATGGAACTCTCGCAATACGGACATATCGGGAAAGGTATGGTTCTACTTGTAGATGCCATTTTTATGGTCGTACATTTGTAATGGCGGTAGAACGAGAACGCGAAGATCAAACCGTAGCCCCACGTCAACATCGTACTTCGCCACGAGAACTATCAGTGACTTTTGAAATTTAAATTTTAATTAGTTATTAGTTAGAATAATAAATGTGAGTTTGCGTAAAATTAAAGACAGTGGTGCTTAGTGTTAACATCTGTTCACCCGTTATCGCCCTCACCCAACACTCGATTTCTTCAATGAGATGGCGTGCGACGTTGCCGCTCTGACAGGTTAGTGTCCTCTTGCGTCATACGTAACAAATGGCGTTTGATTTTGTAACGAATATTTTATTATTTATTTTGTTCGAAAAAAACACTTTTTCATTTTTAGTAAAAACTCTTATTTTATAATCGTATCGTGTTTACAAGGAGTACTTAAAACGGTGTTTTCATTTAACGTCAGGCGAGTCCCCACACCCTGTATAAACTGTGTATGTTCCAAAGACATATACAGGTATTTTTAGGGTATTTTTTCAAGATTCATTCTTCATCTGATTCATGTGGCCATAAATTTTTGACACTTTTGGCATAATAAAATGTGTTCCAATGAAAGTAGATGTAGCACTATAAAAAATATAATATATGTTTTGTGGTACACCTACTTTTATCAGAATATTTATTATGTCAAAAATGTCAAAAATTTTTGGCCATATAAATCAGAAAAGGATGAAATCTCGAAAAATTACCCTTTACTTTCGTGTACTGTGTGTCTTTAAATTCTAATACAAAAGTCTTTATAAATTGTAGCCTCTGTTATATATGTTTTTATACATAATTTGTTTTACTGAAAAGTTTCACTGAGGTCCGTTCTATAACTTTTTCGTAAAAGAGTAACAAGCGTCCATCCATCATCACAAACTTTCGCGTTTATGATATTAGTAGGATTAATCCGAAGGCTAAACAAAAGTTAAAATTTGTTTAGATTGTTTTTTTTTAATTTGTTTTTTTTTTTTGTTTTTGCTTTACGCTGTATCCCCCATATAGCAAGATAGGCAGAGGGAACTTAAGCACCTAGAGTTACGACACTCAGTTCCCCACTTCGTTCGCTTAGATGTAATGTTTATATAGTCATAAAAAGCGAAGATTTTTTCTAATATAGAAATATTTTTAACCGACTTAAGAATAAGGAGGAAGTTCTCAATTGGAATGTAATTTCTCTATATGTGTTACTGCTTTATTTTTTACTGAGTGAACCAGTTTTGATCATTTATTTTGAATATAGCTAGTGCTTCCGATGTGTCATTTAAATTTAGTTAGAGAAGAATTTTCGAGTTATTCGTAATTATTGTACTTTTTAGTGTATTTTCTTTGCAGTGAGTTATCTATTTTTATTAATATGTTAATTAATTTACAAATATTTATCTTTTTCAGATTGATCCAGATAAATGAAATTTGAAGAATTTCAATTCTTAATGCAAATGAGTTTTTAAGACAGTGAAGTGTACTTTGTAAGAATGTACAGTAAATTATAGTGCAGAGACACAAAGACAATGGCTTGGACGATTGGTGTTTTAATAGTGTTGTGGATATCAAACATCCCTTTGCATCGAGCTGATAATTTAGGTAAGTATTATGATTGATCTTAACACAAACTTCAGTACCAACTTCAAGTTAGCACCTGAAGTTGCTTTTATGAAATTCCTGAATTTAGTTTTTTACTTTTATAAAAATAGGAAAATGGACAATTTTCATTTATAGCATCCGAGTCCAAAATCTTTGGGGAATTAAAATGATTTACTAAAAAGTAACTCTAAAGTTATTAAATCTTAGCATTCAAATATCTAAAACGAAGAGGCACAAATATTCTAAAATATTTTTCAAAATTGTGTATGTGTGCGTGCATGCCCATGTGTGTACTCGTGTGTAAAAAAAAGGGAAAAAAAGGAAACACTATAATAAAGTGTTGTGTGTGCTCAGTTTTTAATATTTAGTATTTTCATTTTCTCGCTGGTAACAAGGCAAAGCCACTCAGCAAACAATATCTCAATTCGGCGAAAAGTGGGGAATAGAAATGTTAAAAAGAGAACGGAGTGTCTTAATAATAGGTTCTCTGGTTCAAAGTCAAAGTCAAAGTCAAAGTCAAATAATTTTATTCAAAATAAGAAGTTACAAGCTTCATTTTTTGAACGTCAAATAATTTACCACCGGTTAACTAAATTTAATGCCTCAGACCTGAGAAGAACCGGCGGAAGAAACTCAGCGGGACTTTTTTTTTTTTTATATTCGACAATGGTTTACAATTCTTTATTATTGGCAATGATACCTTTGAAACAGACTGGAGCGAGCATTTCATTCCCAAGGTGTGTTATCATTTATAAAATCACTAATTAGGTAATAACCTTTAACACACAAACGTCTTTTTACAATTTTTTTAAAGATTTCCCTCCTCCTACCATGGTATGTGCGGTATACAGCGTGAAGCTAAACCTTTTCAATAGGCAATTTTACTTTACAATTTTTATACCATACATATACCACTTATTTTCAATTATATTTATTTATCACTGCGCCATATCGGTTCCCTACTATATCTTATTCTAATTGGAATTGAATAAGCCTCTTAAAGCGAAGTAATATATTCCTACAGGATTCCTCCATCATTACAATTTATGAAAATGGCTTGTCAATTGTCTTTGTCAGAAGTTATTCTTGCTATTAATCTTAATTTCTGCTTAGAATTTGTTTGTCCTATTATTATAATATTGAGATTGTATTATTGATGATTTACATATTACCATTAAGATAGGAAAACTTTAGCTTTGGTAGAAATCTTATTTTAATGGAATATTTATTTTTAATTGTCATAATTAATATTTTAACAAAAAAATAAAACTGACAATAAATAAAATGCACTACAAATACAGTATTACGAATAACTCAAAAACTACGCGTCAGATTTATTAGTGAAATCTTATAATAAATTTAAATGGGACCATATCAAAAGTTCTAGCTATAATATAAGAAAAAGGAACATCAATATTGGTTTACCCAGTAAAAAGTCATACAATAACACACATAAAATAATACAGTCAACTTGATAACTCCCTTTTTTGTAGTCGGTTAAAAATAAACTTAAAATTACATACGACTCATATAATTATTTAGTTAGTACCTAATTGAGATAGTAATGGGTATATAGCGAGAATTTTTTACTTAGATGCTTTTTACTCGCCAGTATTATATAAGTCGGTTTGGAACGTTTCAGTGATCACTGGTAGCTGGTAAGCCAACTCGTATATAATGTTCCACATAATAATTAGTTTAGTTTTCCTACGATTCCACATGGATTCCACATATATTCAATAAATAAATAAATCGTGTTACATGCCGTTTGCTATAAAGAGTGTAAAAAACTGAAAAAAAACAATCAAATTATGAATTTGCCAGTCCAGAAACTTTACATCAACTGGAAATTGAACTACTATTTTCGTTGGAACTTCCTTCCATATACCGCTGAGTTGTGGCCTACTTATGGCCGAGTTTCCAGGTCGATACGACATGGGTCCTTTCAATAAGTGCGCCTATTCCCACCTCAAAGCCCGTAGGTATTCCAATTTTACACGAGGTCATGGGTCATGATCACTCACCATGAGGTGACCCGAACGCTCGTTTTCCTTATCCTTCCCATTAATAAAAATACACAATAACAAAAATATAACACTTTTAGTTCCCAGCTACAACCTACCACATATTTATAACATGGTACTTATACACAGCTATTACTTTTTACACATCGATTACATCGATACATCAAATATTACAATTTTTTTTTTAACTTCACGCTGTAACCCGCATATAGCAGGATAGAGGGAACCAGAGAAGTGTTAAGGCACACCATTCTCTTTCAACAATTCCTTTCCCCACTTTCCGCCGAATTGAGGCATTGCGTGTTGAGTGGCGGAACTCAACGCCGCGCTTTGCCTGGTTACCAAACCCAAGAAATGAAAATACTAAATTTTACATTTTCTGGAGTGGGAATCGAACCCACAACCAGTCGCGTTTACAATCGCACGCTTGTGCCTCTGCGCCACGACAGGCAATATTACACATTACTTAATATATATTATATAATTTATTACACAGCACTTATATACATAGAACACTAGGTAGCAGTAGTGAGGCGTCCATATATGGCTTGCCTAACTTTTCAAAGTACAAGTATGAGGCCTAAAAAAAAGGGCGCCAGGAAAATATTGGGCATAAAAGTACAAAAAAAAAACAGGCTCTGACATCTCTTAGACCAAAAAAAAATAAAAATCATCAGTCATCTCCAAAATTCGATAGTGAAAATACTATATACCTTGACATCCTATAACACTTTCCTTAAATATATCGGCTTCCCTAAAACTTACCGGCTTCCCTAAATAAATATACCGACTTCTCTAAATATACATTGTCTTCCCTAAATATGTATACCGGCTGCCCTAAATATTCATCGGCTTCCCTTAATATACCGGCTTGCTTAACTAAAATTTTCTCCCCTCGGCACTGCTAGGTAGAATACTTATTATAACCCACTGCCACTGTAAAGAAGAAGCCTTTATAGTAGTCCAGTGATTCTACTTTTTATATTTCTTTTTATATACCTTAAAATATTCTCAATTTTCGTTAAACAATCATGAATATAGACAAAACAAATATTAAATTATTTTATATATACACATAAGCCCCGACTGAGCCATTGTGACTGATTTCTCTTATAATATAGTAGTTACCTATATAAAACAATTTTTGGTACAATATAACGAGTTAAAACTGGAACATCATCAAGGTGGACTGTTTGCTTAGGACCGGTTTAATTGTTAATATCCGTCCAGCACGGTTCATCTTAGCAGGTATTCAGAAAATTGATTAAGTTGCTTTCTAAAATCAGGTTAGAGCAAATTTGATTAAGCTCTTCATAAACTAATTTCCTAAAGTCAATATTACGTACATATTTTAGTTATGTATATTGAAGATATCCACTCCAAGTTCAAAAATATAGAAGGAAAATATTTATTATTTTCTTTCTAGAAGAAAAATTTAATTATGTCTTACTAGTGTCCCGGTAAACGCGTTAACAACGCGTTGCCTACGTATATCACTTTATATAAACATGTATGTCAAACCATGGCAGTGTGTGTAACATTTATTTTTTAATTTAACATATTTTTTAGCGCATTATCAAAAAAAAAAGAAAGAAGAAAGAAGTTGAAAGAGGTACAAAGCTTTTGCTTCACGAAAAATGTATAGTAATAAGCATATGAATAACATTATAAATTATATTAAATCAAATTTGGTTTAAAATTACATAATATATTTTCTTCCAATTTATATTAATTTTGGGGCTTATTACCTTCTGACGTGCGTTGCTCCTCTTTGCATAATATTAAACTTACTACGATCGGTTCATTGTTCGAGTATATCATATCCTATTTTACGACATCTAGTCATCACTTCCTTGGATGTGCACTAGCAAATATCTGTACCTACGTACTTCCTTTCAACATAGTTGTTAGTCCGGCACGCAGCATGGACATACCAGTTTAGGTGACGTCCTCAGAGGTAATAAGTGTCTGTAAATATTTGCCCCCTAATGCATTTTACAGATCTCATGGATCAAGTTGGCGGAAAGAAAATAGCACAATATGACTTCGTTTCCTATCTAATATAGTTTAAATGGACATAATTTACTATCAAGTTGCCATAGCGCAGTGGGACAGCTGACTATAAACGCGATTGGTCATTGGTTCAATTCCCACTTGGGAAATAAGAAAATATTTATATCATTTTTATCTCTCCGTTCTGCTAAGACAAATCGCCAGGTTAAGTTCCGACACTAATTCCGAATTCAAGCTGTCTTGACTATGCGGGGTGTCTTGACAACCTTTCCTCCTTCCTGCCTTCCGTTCTCTGTGGGATAAAGCGTGAAGTTGGAGGGAACCAGAGAACCTAGTCTTAAGACACTCCGTTCCCCACTTTGCTTTTTTTGGTCATCATTTTTCCATAGGCACATAGCGTGTTCAACTAAAATGCTGCCATATTCTTAACATGATATTCTCTTGTAAGCATTTTCCATAATGAACTATAGTAATAATTAACTGAAATGAGATTTAAAGCAATCACTGCTGTGACAAATTGTTATTTAAGCTGCTAAATTAACGAAAACACTTCGTTATTGATGTTCGTTTGTGATTGTTAATTAATAACCTCATAACGTTACTTTGTGTATAATTATTTTAAGTTGAATTATCAGGAATGTCCGTTTTTATGGATTTCTTTGATTACTACGAACCTTTTGTTAAATTTAATTTGTTTATTTTACTTAGTTAGGTTAAGAACTAAAATATTTATATTTTTGATAGTTTAAAATGTTAATCATACATTTAAGACGCAAGAAGTATTTTTAGAAATGGTTTTTTTTTTCTAAAACTGCTAAATTATCTATAGGATGTGTAATTCTCAAAAATCGTAGTATACACTGCAATAGTTGACTTTAGTTAAAAGTTAGGGAAGACGTAAGAATACATATAAAACCTAGCTTTAAAGACTATTTGTGGCAAAAATACCACCTTTTTTAATGTATACTGATGTGATATAAATTAAATTTATATGTAAATATTTTTTTTATTTGTATTACATAACCTATACCTGTCAAGGTATCAGGTAATTCAATATCTCTTAAGTTATTAAGACACTTTGTCCTATTTTTACATTTCCGTTCCCTACTTACAGCTGAATTGCGTATTGCGCATTTCGTAGTGGCGGAACTCAATGCCGCGCTTTGCCTTGTTACCAGAGCGAGGAAATGAAAATACTAATTTAATATTTTTCATTTCCTGACGTGGGAATCGAACCCACAACCTCTGCGCCACTACAGGTCCCATCTCAAATCTAATTAAGTTATAATATAGAAAAAGAAAATACAGAATAAGCCGATCAGGATATTATTATATTATACTCTATATAATTTCATATGCCCCCAAGTACTTCATTTTCAGTCACTACGAACCGCTCCGACTGTATCTGAATCTTGTACGTGACAAGAACTTCATATAGTTTTGTAAAACAAGTGACTTTGGCCTAAGGCCTTGTCACACTTGAGTGTTCATTTTATTGACGGTAGGACTAAATTTAATAAAAATATAGTAATATTGACTTGAATATATTAACTGGTCATTATATGTGTGCTGTATTCTTAACCAATTTCCAAAAAGGTTATCAATTTGATTGTTTTTTTGTGTTACCGCATAACTTTTTACTGGACAAACCTGTTATGATGAATATTTTTTATATGATAGGTAGATAGTTAAGATCTGACGAGTTCTTGAGTTATTTGTAATAATGTTAATTTATAGTGCATTTTCTTTAAAGTCGGTTGTCGTTTTTTTTATTGTTAAAATTTTAATTATAAAAAATTACGTACGTTTTTATTGTCACAGTTAATCCTTATAGAATCTGCAATCACCAACCTGATGAGCTAACTCCAAAATATTTATTCAAATTATTACAATTACTTTTATACCAAACATTGTGCTCTAAGAAACAGTTAACATTCACCAATCGTATGATTTATTATTAAAATATACAATTGCCTTTCAGATGGACGTAGATAAGGACATTTGATTATACTCGGAACGTGAGTGTGATAGGAGCCTAAGTAATGGCACGAATTTATCTAGCCGACCACGTATCCTCTCGACCGTTAGATGACGCCGATAAGTGTACTTTAACATTATTTAGATTCGAATTTCTGGTCCCTTTTATATGTTTGAGATGAAATCTAGCGATGCCCTTCTTGCATTTTGTTCTTAAAATATGTTGTCCCGTGTATTGGTTTTTAAATGCCTCAATTGTATTTTGATAAGATAAACGTGATCTTATTTTTAGGTAAGAAAAGTATAGTAGGAAAATGAGGTATATATTATGAGATTTTACTATATTTTGTTATGATTGAAGTGATTCTGACTTTTTTAAAAACTTTTAGGTATATTTTTATAAATAAACTTGAATCATAATCATCGTGGCCTAACAGGATAGCTTCCGACCCTAAAAGCGATGTTTGTGTTCGATTCCACCTCTAGGGAACGAGTTGAATTGTATTCAATGTCTCGATTTCAGACGGAAAGTGGAGAACGGAGTATCTAGATTTCTAGTATCAGAGAGAATCTGTTCTCTCTGACTGCTAAGTAGCAAAAGGCATGAAGCTGAACATTGCTGGCTTATTATGTCTATATCAGAAATTATAATTCACATTAGTTGTATTTCCTTGTTGTAAATTTATCATAAAATTTTATTTGAATAGAGCAACTATTGAGTTTCTTGCCGGCTCTTCTCAGCAGAACTACCTTCCGAGCCGGTGGTAGCTTCCGTTAGGACTGACACTCCTAACATCTTTTGTAAATTGACGATTCAAAAGTGCTTGTAATAGCCTATTTGAATAAAGAATTTTGATTTTGATTTTTGATTTTTACTATAATCATACTTATCATAACAAACCATCATGATGTTGTGCTACACCAACAACAGGCATATCAGAAGCATTTAGTTCGCAGTTGCTACTTTACTATCTTGTAGTAGTTATAGTAAAGAAGAGTTTTGCTTGGTGGTAGGAGGTTCGTCCTCCGTCTGGCTCGCGACCACTATCATGTCAAAGACGAACCGCCAAATATCTTATGATGTGTTCCGGTTCGATTCTAGGTTGGCAACGCATCTAGTACATCTCTTGTGTTGTAGATGTTCATGGGCGAAGGTAACCACTTACCATCAGGCGGTCCTTCTGCTCGTTTGCCATCCGGTATCCATAGAAAAAAAAAAAAAAAAGTCACAGACTAAGTAAAACTGAGTGGTGAGATATTTCTTAAGTATATAACCAAGTATTCAATTCGCAGTTATAGACTGACTACTAAAATATACTCTTGGCCAACTTAGTCGTACAAATGTCCCAAGTCTACCGAAGTTCTGAGATCCATTGATAGAAATTCTCAGTAAAATTATCATAATAATATTCGGCGTTGATCAAATTTGTGTTACATACATACAAGTTGTGAAATTTTATCTTCACTTGGTTTGTGGGTAAGAAATGTCTTATTCATAACCAAATGTAGGCATTTTGTTGTAAATATTCAAAATATTACGTCAAACATACATAACTTCACGCTGTATTCCGCATATAGCAGGGTAGGCAGAGGGAACCTTGCGTTAAGACACTCCGTTCCCTACTTTTCGGCGAATTGAGGCATTGCTTGCTGAGTGGCGGAACTCAACGCCGCCTGATTTGCCTTCAAAATATTATATTTAATATATTTTTCGATTTTATTATAAGTGACATATGCATAAATTATACATTTAAATGTTGGGCTCTCAATGAATTGAAAACTATTACATAATGAGTGATCATTTGTCCTGTATTAACCAAACCAACCACCGAATTCAACCAAAGAAAAAAGAATTTAATTGTTTTTATCCGTCTGTCCCTCAACTTCTTTTTCTATATCATATGTAATAACTTACCGGGTATTATTTTTATATAAGTACGTGAAGCAAAAACATTGATTCCTTGTTTAAAGAACTTTACGCGGACGGAAGAGCATGAAACTTGGCACACTCGTAGTTTATATAGAGAAGAAGTGTAGAATGCTAATATTTTTTTTAAATAATGCATAAAAAGTATATTAAATTAATAAAATAAATGTTACACACACTACCATGGTTTGACATCCATGTTTATATAAAGTGTCATATACATTACTAAAAACAACGCATTGTTAACGCGTCAACAGGGACACTAGTATATTATAAATTTATAAGCGACAGGTTGTGGGTTCAATTCCCACTCCAGGAAATGAAGTATTTTCAATTTCTGGGTTTGGTAATAAGGCAAAAGCGCGGCGTTGAGTTCCGCCACTCAACACACAAAGCCTCGATCTGGTGGAAAGTGGAGAACGGATTTGTTGAAAGAGAACGGAGTGTCTTAATACTAGGTTCTCAGGTTCCCTCTGCCTACCCTTCTATATGCGGGATACAGCGTGAAGTTGAAAAAAATAAAAAAATAAAAATAAACACAATATTGAAAAATATGTTAACGTGTTTTTACTCAATTTGCAATATTTATGACAAAGTCGACTTCATATACTCGTATTTCAAGGTTTGGACATTAGGTAATGTAAATAAAATATGTGATTTACCAAATGATAAGAGAAAAATGTTCGAGATTTATTGACATGTTAATCATACTAATAAAATTTCGTTACATGGCTCTACGAGAATTCATAGCTCGTTAAATTTATTACGGTTCGACGCCACTCCGTTATACGTTTTTCCTAAAATTGATATTTTTATGTAAATGAGGGGTGCAAAATAATTTTCAAATTATTTAATATGATTTTATTTGACTTAATTTTTGTGTAGAATTTAAGATTATTTTGTTCTGGTATTTAGCGACTGGTTTTCATATTAGTATTTCCGTTTCTTGGGAACGTGGGACAGAGTGTGGGTCGTCCTTAGGAATTTATTATGAATACAGTGACATACATATTAAATTTTGCTACAGATGACTATTTTTCTTGAAATTTCAAACTTTTTCTTAACTGAGAATTATAGTGACTTATATAAAGAAAATTTGGGAAACGTCAATATAGATAAATACATTTAAGTTTTTTGAAAAGAAATTATTTTTTTTTAAATTATATTTTAATTTATATTCTTCTTTTAATCAAAGTCGATAAAGATCGTTATCTCAAGTCGTTTCATGGCCAAATCCCTATAATTATAAGGTGCAATATATTTACTGAACAACTCTATTTAGCTGGACTTAGGTCTTAATTCGTGAAGGTCAATTTTGTACTTAACTTGCAAAGGTGCTTTATATATGTTTATAGTTTCTTTTTGCTTTTTTTATTTACTTCAAGTATTTATATGGCAAATGTTAATCTAAGCTTTTTATATTTCTATCGGATATTTTAGAAACAAATCCTGACCCAATATAACCTAGAAATACTTAGTAACATATCATTTATGTCCTTATATTTTTACAACTTGACATTTTTTCTCACACGACAGGATAGGCATCATAAATCTAGTGACAAGAAACTACGCTATTCACTTATTTCCCAAATTCGCCACGTTGTATGTTGAGGCAGAACTTAACACTGCGATTTGTCTTATCTGAACGGTTTTTTTATTTTTTTTTTATTTTTACATACATACTCGTACATACACACATATCTTCACGCTGTATCCCGCATATAGCAGGGTAGGTAGAGGGAACCTAGCGTTAAGACACTCCGTTCCCCACCTTCTATCCGTCTTCTTCCGAATTGAAGCATTACATGCTGAATGGCAGAACTTAACGCCGCGCTTCGCCTTGTTACCAAACCCTGAAAATGAAAAATTCCATTTCCTGGAGTGGGAATCGAACCCACAACCTGTCGCGTTTACAGTCGCACGCTTGTGCCTCTGCGCCACGACAGGCGCTCTCCTCTATATATTTTTATTTGATAAAATAATATTTTATTAATATTTTTTTCTTTGTTTGTATTAAATCCACTACTATCTCCCTGCCAGTCAAACGCTTTTCCATTATACCACGCTAGTCTCTTATACTTATCTCGTACATACATACATATGTATAGATATGTAGATTAAAGACGTTCTACTCTAAACTATTAGTACTGAATTAGAGTAATTATTAAGCATTCAATTTGTAGGCGCTTATATTATGTATATGAAGATATAATCATATATATCATAGGATTTACCGACATTCATTACTATAATTATATTTGGGAAGACAAAATGGGGAATTTATTTTTAGCTCCACGCTCTATACAATATAGCAGGGAAGTCAGAGATAACCTAATGTCAAGACACTCCGTTCCCTAGTTTCTTGAGTACGAACAAAGATATACTTAGAAAAACAGGTATAAGCGAGAATGTAATAGTAAGAATGAAGAAGAACGTGCTCAGGTGGTTTGGGCACGTCGAGAGGATGAGTGATGATAGAATTGTGAGAAACATATATGAAGCAAAGGTGAGCGGCAAGAGAGGTAGAGACCTCGGTTGACCTTCGAGAAAACAGTATCAATGATACTGGAGGAAGGTCACGTAAAAAGTATGAGGACCTCCCGGAGGGCATGCATGAAGAAGTTAATGACTGTGGACGAGGCGAAAGAGGCGAGAGAGGTTGCAGGGACTGTAGCGTTTGGCGCTCCGTAACTCTGACTACCTAGCTAGGGATAAAGCGTGAAGTTAGGTAGGTAGGCGTGTTGAGTCAACTAGTTACGGAACGAAACGTCACTTTGTTCTACCAGAATGGAGAAATAAAAATAATTTAAATATAATTCCTCCGACTAGGAAGGTATAATCATATGCATCACAGGATATACCAATATATATCAATAGAATTAAATTTAAGGATACAAATTGGGGAATATAATTTATTTATTTATTTCATTCAGCTTCACGTCTATCCCTCATAACACGGTACTCAGAGAGAACCTAGAGTCAAGACACTCTGTTCCACACTTTCTGCCTGAATTCGAGACATTACGTATAGAGAGCGGAACTCAACGCCACATGTCTTACCTGAGCTGAGAAATTAAGATTTTTTAAATATATCTACACTGCTACGAGTGAGAATCGAACCCATAACCAATCGCATTTGCAATTAGACGCTGGCCTCACATATAATATAAGGAACATAATTAACTAATTTACTTTATTATTTTTCACTATAACACATTTTCCTGTAGAAAGAGACTAGTGACAAATGACTTTTCTTTGTTCTTTCGGTTTAAATTAAGACTGTCTAGATAAGGCCTTTTTGCTTTATCCCAGCGGCCAGCTTACCAAGATCTAGGTCAGCGTGCATATGCAATACAAAGCTTGACCTGAAAAGGAAATGCTAGTTAGACAAGTTAATAATAACAACGACTCGTTCAAGCTGTCTATTAAAAATTAGGTTTTAACTAAAAAAGAAAATCGTCTTGAAAGAAAATACTCTAGAAAGTACAATTATTTGGAATAACTCAAAAATTACTTGCCAGATCTTAGCTAAATTTGTATGGGACCACATCAGAAACTAGCTATCATGTGAAAATAATCATAAAAATTGGTTTACTCAGTAAAAAATAATGCAGTAACAATCATAAAAAAAAATAGAATTAATGATTTCCACCTTTTTTGAAGTCACTTAAAAGTACTGCTATCTGCTACAACTATATCCGCACAATACATTATGTTACATAGCAGGCACGTATTATATATTAATAATAATTAGTATTATATTTTTATATCCCTATAGGTTTTTACTTTTTCGTTTTAAATATTTTTTTTATATTATTTTTATAGTATACTAGCTGTACCCGGCCCGCGTTACTACGCCACCAAAAATAAATTTGAAGGAAAGACATTATATACAAATATTCAAATCATTTTGAGTAATTTTAATGATTTTGTTAATTTTGAAGAAATTGTGTGGCGCCATCTGTCGATAATTGGTATTCGTACCCACTCAAAAACTTTAGTGGGTTCATTCATAACAACTTTGCTAAAGATCATAACATGTTCAAATACATGGTTCGCGATTTTATAAAGAACATACAGATAAACATTCATTTTTATATATAAAGATGCAAAAGAAACAATATTTTTCTAAGTAAGCCACAGCCAACCATTTATCCCAGCATCGTCACGATGACGACCTTTTTCATTTCCATTATTATTTCAAATTAAAGTACGCTGAGTTGTAGGGGTACGTCAAATTGACAAAATAAATATTCCCATCTTCAATATAATATTTCTATTAAGACCCTTTCGGCGTGTCACTTGCAGTTACAGAAGGAACGCGTATTGTGTTACAAATAAGAAAGATATGGATTTGACAATTCTATTCACAGTGTCTGTTTGACGCGGTCCGTTACTTGCGACGCTTAATAACATAGGGATAGTTTAGAAATACTTTTTAACCAATATTAAATGAAACTATTTTAACCGGATTCGCGTATATTTTTTAGTATTAGGAAATACATTGTTGGAAAGCCGACGTTTCGAACACTTTACAGTAGTCCGTGGTCACGGGTAGGTCTACCCGTGAAAATATACCCGTAAAAATGTACGCTAAAATATACGCGATTAATCCGGTTAGAATATTTTCATTTAATATGTGTAATAATCGTGAAAATCAAAGAGCTCATTATTTTTAACCGAATTCCAAAAAAAGGGAGTTCTCAATATTATTGTTTTCTTACGTGTGTTGCCGCATAACTTGTACTGGGTGAACCATGCTTGATGATTCTTTTTTTTATATTATAGCAAGTGCTTTTGATGTAATGTTATTTTGTTCTGACGGGTACTTTTTGAGTTATCCGTAATAATTCTATTTTTGGTGTATTTTACTTAAAGTCAGTTTTTCACGCCTAGCAGAATAACTAGAGTGAAACAAGCAGCATCAATACACTCCGTTCACTAAATTCCGTCCGAAATTGAGACATTACACATTGAGTGACGTAACTTAACGCCACCGCTTATCTTACGAATTTATCAATAGAAAATTTTAATTTAGCACATCAATAACAGTAACAATAACTCCTGTCGTGGCGCAGAGGCACAAGCGTGCGACTGTAAACGCGAAAGGTTGTGGGTGCGATTCCCACTCCAGGAAATGGAATTTTTCATTTCCTGGGTTTCGTAAAAAAGCGCGGCGTTGTGTTCCGCCTCACAATGCCTCAATCTGGAGGAAAGTGGGGAACGGATTTGTTGAAAGAGAACGGAGTGTCTTAAAACTAGGTTCTCAGGTTCACTCTACCTACCCTGCTATATGCGGGATACAGCGTGAAGTTTAAAAAAAAATAACACCACACAATAAAACTACACAGTTCCATTTCCTGTATCAATATGTTAGATAAGATGTCATGTGGACTTTACTAAGATTGCAACTAATAGAACTAAAACTTCTTGCAAGGTTTAATTCTATTACAATTTCAACCTGAAACTCAAGACCTGTAGTATACGTTCGGTTAAGGTAGTAAGTTGTGTCACATTTACCTTAGTAAATAGAAGTTGTCTGTCGTTAGCATTGTGCAAACGTCAATATTTACCTCATTGGTCCCGGTTTAGCTAAGACAAAGCATGCTTAACAAGTCTGCTACGTGCGAGGTGTATGGGTAAGGCGTTTAATTGTTTGTTGGATTATATGTATAAATGTGTAACTATTGTTGAAAGAGAATGGAGTGTCTTAACACTAGGTTCTCTGGTTCTCTCTGCGTACCCTGCTATAAGCGGGATACAGCGTGAAGTTAAAAAAAATGTAACTATTTAGTATTTTCGAAGTGAAAATTAAAATTAAAAAAACATCAAATTAAAAAGTTACATGTTGCATGCTTCCTCTATGGGGAAAAGAAATATTAAGAGAACGGAGTGTCTTAACACTAAGTTTTCACCCTGCTATTTGTGGAATACAGTGTGAGGCTGAATTGAGGCATTGCGTGTTGAGTGGCGGAACTCAACGCCGCGCTTTGCCTTGTTACCAAACCCAAGAAATGAAAATAATAAATTTTACATTTCCTGGAGTGGGAAGAGAACCCACAACCTGTCGCGTTTACAGTTGCACGCTTGTGCCTCTGCGCCACGACAGGCGTTAAAGAAAGTGGGAAACGGAATCGTTGAAAGAGTATGGAGTGCCTTTGCACTAAATTCTTTGGTTCCCTCTGCCTACCCTGCTTAAAAGTTATGTTATTAAATAAACAAACATAGTTCTTTTTCTAAGTTGGTTTAAAATACTTAAAATAAAACAATTTCAATTTCCCGACAGTTTTCTAAACTAAACAACTTTTATTAAATAGATTTTGTAAGAGCTACACTGTACAAATTCAACAGAGGTTTATCTCCACCTTAACGTTCGCGAAAGTTTTGAGTGTGGAAAGTTTCCGCTAACTTCTCGTTTACAAACAATAGCCGTCATTCGAGTGAATGACTCTTTGTTAGTCCTGCAAACATGTGAAGTCTTAAAGGTATACCGGCTAAAGTTTTATGCAAACATTATTTACTAGGAATAATGTTCAAGAAAATCGATTATCACAGATATAAGCATAATATAAACTCGATTTTTCTAGAGTTATCATCAACTAATTTCTAACACGTATTTCGAAGGCTGCAATAGGCATCTTTTAATGCGTATTTTGAATGAGGCCCGTTAAATTTACGCTTGGATCGTAAATGCCTTGACGCTCTCCAAACCTCTCTCTCGGCGCGATGGTCACACATATGGGCACCCGCATGACGAATGTATTGTCAAGAAGTTTCTTCTCTTTAATCTTAAGATATATCGCTTCATTTTTAACCAACTTCGAAAAGGAGGAGGTTGTCATTTTAAGTATATTTTTATGTGTGACCGTATATTTTTTCAAAATTAAAAAAAATAGTCATCATAATAATTATGATTACCAATTATTGGTGAACCAATGTTGTCTGTAGTCTGTTGAAAGTGTTCGATACGAGTATATTAGATTTTTATAATTTATTCTTAAATACCAATAGATTAACACATCTACTGTCCGCACTTCTCTCACTACTTCACCAATTTTGAAAAGAACCTACTAATACCGCTTTCGAATTATGGGCTAAAAATGAACTGATAATAGTTCTAGAAAGGCCGAGATCTTTTACTAAATTATAGAGTGATTTCGCTGTTATACTTCTTAGGCCTACTTCTAATTAAATCTATTCCTGGTCAGGATGAGCATATACTTCTTATCCTGAAACTTAAAAAAGGACATGCCTTGAATTCTAAACCTAATTTTAAAACCATACAAACGAAATATCTAGTTGTATATGATATATATTCGATATTTATTTAGTAAACTAGCGGAATATTATTCTGTTACGTTTCAATAACCGTCCTTAGGCAATAGTTTGTATTACAACGAACAATAACTATAACTAATTCAATAAATTTATATGACTTAGCAATATTTTATATTTGGTTTTCATATTCAATTTAAGGCATTAGTAGGTATATGTGGTCATGTAGAGACCATCGCAGCGCAATGGAACAGCGTCCAATTGTAAATGCCACTTAATTTGGGTGTATCGACACCATTTTCTTTCTGATTACCTTACTATACCGGGATAAGCTGTTTTTTTTTTTATTTTAGTACATGTAGTAACTACAGGCCTGTCAAGGCGCAGAGGCGCAAGCGTGTAAGTGTAAACGCGACAGGTTGTGGGTTCATTATCCACGCCAGGAAATAAAAATATTAAATAATATTTAGCATTTTCATTTACTCGCTGTAGTACCAAGATTGATTTCCACTCCAGAAAATGGAATTTTTCATTTCCTGGCTTTGGTAGCAAGGCAAAGCGCCGCGTTGAGTTCAGCCACTCAGCACGCAATGCTTCAATTCGGCGGAAAGTAGGGAACGAAAATTTTAAGAGAGAACACAGTGTCTTACCATTAATCTCCCATTAGTCTCTCTGTTCCCTTAGCCTACCCTGCCTGATGCTAAAAAAAACGGATAACGTACAGGTGGTGGCCATAAAAAGATGAGAAAGATGGCCGAAATTTGGCATGTAGACTCTTTGAGGAGAGTAGGAGAGGACTGAGCAATATTTTGACATTACTGCAAAAACGGAAAAAGAAAAATATCTTTTCTATCTTTGAATATGAATTTATTTAGAGCTCTCAAAACATTTCTTGTTAGTTATTATAAATTAGTAGATATAATATGAAACATCTAGACCAAGACAATATGTAATTTTAAGTTTATTCCCATGAGTGGAGTTTGAATCTTCTTACTTGATGATGTACAGCATACTGCAGTTACTACTTAAATATTTTGTTTGGTGGTAGGAGGTTCGTCCTCCGTCTGGCTCGCGACCACTATCATGTCAAAGACGAACCGCCAATTATCTTATGATGTGTTCCGGTTCGATGGCATGTAAGCCAGGCTTTCCTCTTTCCCACCTATCCTTTCCCCAAAATCTGGTAGTTCCGTTAGCGGACTACTACATTGTCCTCCCCTTCTATCTGCATCCTCTAGGTTGGCAACGCATCTAGAACATCTCTGGTGTTGTAGATGGTCATGGGCAAAGGTAGCCACTTACCATCAGGTGGTCCTTTTGCTCGTTTGCCATCCGTTATCCATTAAAAAAAAAAAATAGTTAAAAAGTACTATAGTATGTTACCAAAAGTTTATGAAGTTTATTTTTAGAAAACGTATAAAAAATTGAACGCACTACTACCTGCGCCTTTTGGGAATCGAAAGCGCACTGACAGTTAAGCCATGCGTTCTAAAGAACATGGGTTCGATTCCCGCTGCGTTCAAATATTTTAAATACGTTTTCTCAAAATGTCTTTCATACCTTAAAGATATGATTAACACTCTAAAGTATTGAAAATAGGATACAAAGTTATTTTTGCTAACAGCAGGACTAAAAAAAAATTAAAATAGCTCATTCATAAGGAATGCCTTACGTTAAGTTCTTGATCAACCTTCCTAAAGAAAAATTACTATCGAACTGCTGTATTCGAAAGAGGAAAGAAGAAAAGGATAAATCAATACGTACCTGTTTAATATTTATTAAAGTTATATCCGCTCACTTAGGATAAGAACAATATTTTAGAAAACGTAACGAAACATTTGAATGTGGCAGAATTCGAACCTGGGTAGGTTCTTGGAATCCGTCCAAGCGCTCTAGCCATATAAACGTTATATGTATAGGTACGTTCTTATCGAGTTGCGTCGGAATTTTTTTATACATGTTGCAATTTACTCTTTAATCGATTTCAAAAAAGGAGGTTATCATTGCGATTGTCTTTTTTATTACTGCGTTTTTACTTTACTGTGAGTTTTTGTTACTGCATGAATTTTTACTGGGTTAACCAATTTTGATCATTCTTTTTAAATCTGATACTCCTGATTCATTAATTTTTTTTTTTAGATCTCACAGGTATTTTTTGAGCTATTTCTAATAATTGTATTTTAATGCCTTTTTTTTTCTTTATTAAAATTTTAATTACATAATAAATACACAAAATGTGTTTAATTAATACCTTATGTTTTATCCTGATGTAGAAGCTATATTACTGGAAAGTTACATATTGATCAGTTCAGTAGTTTTTGTATAAAAAAGCTATAAGCAACCATCCGTTCTCACAAATTTTTGCATTTTTATCACGAGGGTATATTTTTTAAAAATTTTGTATGAATTCATACAAATATCTGCATGCTATATGCCGCGTAGCAACGCACTCAGAGAGAACAAAGTTTTAGGGGTCCTTTTAGTGGTGGAACTCAACACCGCCCTTTGTCTTAACAGAGCGACGAAATGACTAAATATAATAATTTCTTCAAGGGGGAATCGAACCCACAACCAACCGCTTGTATGATTTATTTTTATTGCCATAATATATGATTCACATGATAATGATTTACGATTGAATCGTAAAGTAAATAACGTAAGTAACATGTAATGGTTTTTTTGAATTCATTTCATTATATTATGTATTCGTCCTGATTCTGAACTGATTCGTTATATGAAGCTATTATAATGTTCACAAATGTATGGGCTTACAATAATTGAACATTCAATAATCGATTTCCAAAAATGGTTTGTCAATTTAACTGTATGATTACTTTTTTTATATATTATGATTTATATAACAGCTTCTGATATGGTCCCATTTAAATGTAGTTATGATCTAATAAATAAATTCTGAGTTTTTTTATTGTTTAACTTCACGCTGTATCCCGCACATAACAGGGTAGGCACAGAGAACTAGAGAATCTACTGTTAGACACTCCGTTCTCTTATAATATTTCCGTTCCCCACGTTTCTAAATTCCAAATTGAGGCATTGCGTGCTAAGTGGCGGAACTCAATGCCGCGCTTTGCCTTGTACATTTTTAGTTAGTAATGATTTTACTTCTTATTGCATGTTATTTGAAGTCGATTTTGTTTTTTTTTATTAGAAATCTAAATTATTTTTCACATACATTTTAAGCACCAGATTTTCTCCTTTCCCACCCATCCTTTCCCCAAAATGTGGAGGTTCTGATAGTGGACTACTACATTGTCCCCCCTTCCATCGGTATCCTCTAGGTTGGCAACGCATCTACAACATCTCTGGTGTTGTAGATGTCTATGGGCGAAGGTAACCACTTACCATCAGGTGGTCCTTCTGCTCATTTGCCGTCCGTTATCAATAAAAAAAAAAAAATCATTTTAAGCAGAAATGTACGAGTAGAAAGAGTAACAAAAAATATCCAAATATACATATAAAATTCTTACGTTACTAAGTGACTATAGTTTCCTCGGTCAACGTAAGAGAGGATTTATAGAAATTTCCACAGAAGCACATAAACGAAGCTGCGGTCTACTATTCGTCATATAATAAATAACCGGAACAATATAAAAATACTGGACAACAAATTGAAATTATTTATTGTAAAGCTGGCGTAATCACATAAAATTTGGGAATATTTTTTGGTATGCGTTATGCGATACTCAATTATTGTTAACGTGTGCGTGTTAGGATGTTGTTAGTTTAATGACGAACGGTATATTTTTATTTCAAATTAATATATAGGACTGGAAGAGATAACTTTGACGATAAATCCACTTTCTAACCGATTTCCAAAAAAAGGTTCTCAATTCGTTTATTTTTTTATGTGTGCATAGCTTTTAACTGACTGAACAAATTTGTGATGATTCTTTTATTATAGCTAGTGCTTATTATATGGTTCTATTAAAATTTAGTTGGGATGGGAATTTTTCGTAATAATTATACTTTTTATTGCATTTTATATTATTAAAATCTGATACTGGAGGAAGGTCACGTTAAAAGCATGATGACCCCCCGGAGGGCAAGCATGAAGAGATGATTTGACTTTGGACGAGGCGAAAGAGCTATGCGTAGCGTTTAGCGCTCCGTTCTCTCTTACTACCCCGACAAAAACCGTTTACTTGAAATTCCTCTCCACTCTTCTTCCTTTTCCTCAAATTCCTTTTCTATAAAAGCTGCCCACCTGTGGAATAGTTTACCGCTTGAAATAAGATGCGCCAAAAGCTTATTTATTTTTAAAAAGCTACTTATGAATCATTATTTAATTATTTAATTTTGGGCCTTTGTTTATTTATTTATTTTCTTTTGAGACATATAATCTATATAATGTCTATTTATGTATGTATGTATGTATGTATGTATGTATATATGTATGTATGTATGTATACATGTATGTATATATGAATGTATGTAAGTATGTATATAATTATGTATTTAGTTTGTATTTTTAATTAATATATATTTAATTTTTTAATGTAAATATCCTGATTAGTGCACCGCCTACCACTACTTTATACAAATCCAATATCCAAAGGTTGCCTGGAAGAGATCGCTTTAAGCGATAAGGCCGCCTTATTGTACGCTATTACTACTTCTATGTTATTTGTTTATTTGTGTGCAATAAAGAATATTTGTATTTGTATCTGTACCCCCGTTAGGGATAAAGCGTAAAATTAAGTAGGTAGGGAGGTAAAGTCTCATATTCCCACAAGAAAATCTCCAAAAACTAGTTAATTCTTACTATTTTTACCTAACTTTAAGCCCTATATATCTAACTCAAAAACATATATTAGGAAAGTATTCCAACTTATACACATGGAGATCATATTTTACGAGAATAACAAATCACATGAGTTCATTTTACATAATTAAGTTTAAAAGTTCCAACACTTCGTTAGTTGAAAAATATTTAAAAATCTCACGCTCCTTGTATGAAGAATCCATAAAGTAATAAACTTCGGTCTAAGTTTCATTCTCCTAACATTGGACATGTGCGCTACGGGTTAATAAAAACATCGCCCAAGTGCTCTAGGGGATGTAAAAATTTTATGGCAGAACCAAATGTTAGTTTTTTATGTTCATAAGTTTTTTGGAACGTTAACACTGATATGTTGAGATTGGGAATATTTCGTCATTAATTAATGTGAAGTCATTTTGATTATTTTTTTTTTATTTTCTTCTGAATAATTTTTCTTAAGTAAATAATTGGCAAATTAAGATAAATTAAATATTGAAGCTTATACTCGTTGTTTTAATTATTTTGGATATTTCTTTAATTGACTTCAAAAAAGAAAGGGGAATAAATAGGTTTTTGAAGGGTCGGCAACGCGTAAGTGATGCCCCTGGTGTTGCAAGCGTCCATAGGCCACGGTAACCACTTACCATCAGGTGGGCCGTGTGTCTTGTTGCCACCGTCGTGGTATAAAAAAAAAAAAAAAAGAAGGCGGTTACAAATTTGACTGTAGTTTTTCTATGTATAACCGCATAACTTTTTACTACGTAAGCCAGTTTTGGTGATTCTTTTTTTTATATGATAGATAGTGCTTCCGATGTGGTATCATTTAAATTTAGTTAAATTATCTTCTTCAGTTTATGAGTTATTCGTAATAATGTACATTTTTAGTGCAATTTATTTGAACTTACTTTTATTTTTTGTTAAAATTTTATTACTAATTCATATAACATAAATTTATTTCCTACAGACCATGGCAATAAAAAAAGTTATGAATGTTTTAAAAATATATCTATAACATTACGCAAACTAGGATTAGGACTAACTGAATTATTACATACACAGCAGCAGGTCCCAACTGCGCCATGGAAACGCTTTTAGTGTATGTATTTTTTTGTGTCTGGACGAGACAGTTAATTTACAATCTACTACAAGGTTTTACGTAAAATTCTCCACTCTCTTTAACTTTAAAACTCTTACAGTTCAGTGCGTGTGTGCATTTAAATACATAGCAGAAAGAATTTTAAGTAATTATAAATGTAGGTGGCAAGAGAGTAGGGAGAGACCTCGGTTGACCTTCGAGAACACAGTATCAATGATACTGGAGGAAGGTCACGTAAAAAGCATGAGGACCCCCGAGGGCATGCATGAAGAGGTTAATGACTGTGGACGAGGCGAAAGAGGTATGCTGGGACTGTAGCGTTTGGCGCTCCGTTCTCTCTGACTACCTCGCTTGGGAAAAAGCGTGAAGTTAGGTAGGTATAAATGTAGGAGTAAGTCTCACGGTCTATATTCTCTAAGAACAGTTAAAATAATAAAACTATTTGTATTTATTAGTAAAGAATTCGCGATATGTACATCAAACGGAACTTTTTTTTATTATCTCATTCAAATGGAAATTTTTAACCGACTTCCAAAAAGGATGAGGTTATCAATACGATTGCATTTTTATGTGTGTGTGAATCTTTTTTTATGGTAGCTTGAAGCTCAATCAAATATAGTTAAGATCTGACAAGTAGTTTTGGAGTTATTCGTAATAATTTAACTTTTTATTGCATTTTATATGAAGTCGGGATTTTTAATTGTTAAAATCTTAATTATAGTTATAATATTCGTGACTAAGAGATCAAAATACATCGTTTTACGAAATTCCAGTATATTTCTTTTTCTTTCTTCTACAAGATTCGTTTTATTTTTCTTCTGTTAGATTTGAACCCACTAACAATCATACAACTAAACATCTACATATCATCTTAATATGACGTGCGTATGAACTTTACTCCTTAATAGAAGTTAACCCTCATCTCGTGCTCATAAATGCGTAAAGTATAAACCACTGTAGGCCAAAATTGATATTAAGACATTTCGAGCCTTAGGCGACTTTAAGTATGTGGGCACTGCTTATGACGTAAAAGCCTAGTGTAATTATAATAAAAAGATAATTATACATATTCCGTATGTAGTCGTACAAGCAAATGACTACATGATAGATTGTATATCTTCCTAATTTTATAAATGTGAAAATATATGTAGGTGGCTGTATATATTTAAGTCTAAAAGTATTGTACACGATATTCTCTTTATTTTTTTTTTAACTTTACGCTGTATCCCGCATATAGCAGGGAAGGCAGAGAGAACCCGAGAACCTAGTGTTAAGACACTCCTCTCTCTTACAACAATTCCGTTCCCCACTTTCCGCCGAATTGAGGCATTGCGTGCTGAGTGGCGAAACTCAACGCCGCGCTTTGCCTTGTTACCAAACCCAGAAAATGAAAATACTAACATTTCCTGGAGTGGGAATCGAACCCACAACCTGTCGCGCTTCCAGTCGCACGCTTGTGCCTCTGCGCCACGACAGGTGTTTAAATTTTTATTTTTGGAATTATCCAAGTAATAATTATAAATATTTATAATTATAAGGATTGGATGGATGTTTGTTCCACTTTCAATTAAAAATTTCTAAACGGATTTAGATGATACCTTAGTAATATAACTCCGAAAGTACTCCCGTACACGTATCGTACCTTGGAAAATCTATAAGAGTCTTGTAAGAGAGGATTTTTCAAAAATATTACGGAAAAGAAAAAAGGATTTTTTCATTTACTGTCGTTAGTACAAAAGGTAGAAATGGCAAGGTCATAAGTCAACAGAAACGAAGTCACATGCAGTAAGTTATATATAATAATTATTTGCCGTTACCAGGAAGGTAAAAGAGTGATACTGCAACTCACTGCCCAACACTTACAACAAACTAAATGAAAAATGAATGTTACAATGATTTGTCTGAAGCTTGTCCCTATCTATCTTCCAAGACGTAAAAGCGGACTGTGATAAAAAATAGCAGCAACTACTGCAACATGGAATATATAGTAAGATCATATATAATTCTACGAAGTCTTCATAAAACATTTTGTATTTTAAGAGTGCTGTAGGGCATTTATTCCGGACGTTGCAGAGCTCTGCAATTTTTAAGCGGTATAAAATATTTCAAATATTTTTAATTTTATACTGTTTCGAAGAAATATAACAGCTACGTATATAAATATTTTAAAGTATATGATAAATATTTTGACGCCTGTCGTGGCGCAGAGGCACAAGCGTGCGCCTGTAACCGCGATAGGTTGAGGGCGCAATTCCCACTCCAGGAAATATAAAATTTAGTATTTTGATTTCCTAGGTTTGGTAACAAGGCAAAGTGTGGCGTTGAGTTCTGCCCTCAGCATGCAATGCCTCAATTCGACGGAAAATGGGGAACAGAATTGTTAAAATAGAACGGAGTGTCTTAACACTAGGTTCTCAGGTTCCCTCTGCCTACCCTGCTATATGCGGGATAAAGCTTGAAGTTAAGTAATACCGATATTTAAATCTTAAGTTAACTCGATTTAAATGATATGAAATCGAATATATTTGGAAGGTTATTGCAGCGCAGTGGGATATCATCTGACTGTGAATACGATTGATTATAGGTTCAACCCCGTTTGGGTGAAGAATATATTTGAATTTATTTCTTCTTCTATTCTAATAAGACAAAACACGTCGTTGAGTTCCGTCACTTAACTAAAAGCGATGAAGGCAGTGTCTATCGTCCTCTAAGCGCCCTCTGTCTAGGTTAGGTTACTGTAACTACCCTACCTGATCCCTGTTCAATTTTTTTATGTACTTATAGTACAAATCATATTAAAACATTATTATCAAATCACGTAGGTATACTAAAAATAACCAAATAATCGAAGTGGTCTATTCTGGCGTAGGCAGTTTATGTGTTACGCGCAGCTTCACATTAGACAAGGGTAAAGTAATCTAAAGCGAGGCTCTCAACATGTATTCATTACGTTGACAGGAGATTGCCTCTTATTGAAGTTCACTTGATTAAATGATTTTGCTTAACGTTGCAGTTTAAATGCATTTCTAGCAATATTAGTAACTAGATATTATAGTTATCGGGAAAGTGGGCAACGGATTTGGTGAAAGAGAACGGAGTGTCTTAACACTAAGTTCTCAGGTTCCCTCTGCCTACCCTGCTATATGCGGGATACTGCGTGAAATTGAAAAAAAAAATGTTATGGACAAATTATACAAAATCTTTAAAATTTGTAACGCCTGTCGTGGCGCAGAGGCACAAGCGTGCGACTGTTAACGCGAAAGGTTGTGGATTCGATTCCCACTCCAGGAAATGGAACTTTTCATTTCCTGGGCTTGGTAAAAAGGCAAAGCGCGGCGTTGAGTTCCGCCACTCAGCACGCAATGCCTCAATTCGGCGGAAAGTGGGGAACGGAGTGTCTCAACACTAGGTTCCCTCTGCCTACCCTGCTATATGCAGGATACAGCGTGACGCTATGTATGTATGTACGTAGTTGTTAAAATTTATTAAATTTATTATATTAAAATTTGTAGTAATTCTAATAGCGATCTGACATCTATATGCGACCTTTCAGAACTTATAGCTATGTATTTCGGCCAGTAGTAGTAGCTATGTGTTTCGGGAAGTACGTAAAATAAAATAGAATGATTTCAAGGTTGACCTTAAGTCAATAATAATGGTTACACTACAAGCTAGATTTTTACAAACACAAGTTATATATATATAGGGTGTCCCAAAATTAACGCAAGATTTGACTTTGCCGCCATTTGCTATTATATTCATTATTCATTCGCTATTAAAAGACTAAAATGGCATTTTCTATTTAATTCAAATCTTGCGTTAATTTTGGGACATCCTATATATATAGCATACAAAGATTTTTTTACGATTCACTTTAATACTTTACAAGTATGATTTATTTTTACAAAAATTGTTAGTTATAAGTGAAATTTGACCTTGTTAAACGAATTCAATTGTCTTCGACTGTATTTTTTAACGTGCGTTACCGCATAACTTTTTACTGGGTGAACCAATTTTAATGATTATTTTTTTATATCATAGTGCAAGTGCTTCTGGTGTGGTCTCATTTAAATTTATTTAACATCTGACGAGTAGTTTATGAGTTATTCGTAATAATTTTACTTTTTAGTGCATTTTATATGAATTTGGTCTTAATTTTTTTTTTTTGTTAAAATCTTTAATTATTTCATCCTAAGCATTTAATAGTAATCAAGTAAATATTCACCAAAGCAATTATAAATTAACAATATAGTTTTATTTGAACTCAAATAATGCTAACTTTTTTACATACAATATTTACATTAGCTTTTATTCATGAGGAACAAAGAAGCCCTCAGGACTATCTAAATTTAACCTTCTATATTACCCGTATATGTATAGAGTTTCTACTCAGAAATTAATTGAGTGCAGCCGGCTTTGGCAGCACGCATAGCTTTTACCCCGAACTAATATAAGATTTAGGTTGATAGCAAGTTTTAATGATAACTTTTTCGTTAATAAAACTTAATAAGTAAAACGAGAACGTGTACGGAAGTATTAATTTTAAGCAGTGCTACAATTTTCATATTTGGATGGTTAGATTGCTTGGATTACCTTTACGCGATTGCTATGGTTTCAAATACAAGTAAAAATACGTAATGCTAAAAAAGATAATATTTTAAAAAGACTTTTTGTTACCACATTAAGGATAAATAATCAAAATTTATACATATAAGCATTATAAGGGATATTACTTATATAGTTTATCAATCATGGAGGCATCACTGATTAGTGATCTCTTCCAGTTAACCAATTTGTAAGAATCGATAAAGATGCAAAATCATTAAAAACCAAACTAATAAATACTGTTAAATATATACATAAACTAACTAAGTCGGTTAATAAGACGTAACTTACCGACAAAAAAGAGAGAGGTTCAATTCGACTGACTGATTTTTTATGTGTGTTACGGTTAGCTTTTTACTGAGTTAACTAATTTTTTTTTTTTTTTTATGGATAACGGATGGCAAACGAGCAGAAGGACCACCTGATGGTAAGTGGATACCTTCGCCCATGAACATCTACAACACCAGAGATGTTGTAGATGCGTTGCCAACCTAGAGGATACAGATGGAAGAGGAGGACAATGTAGTATTCCGTTCTCGGAACCACCACATTTTGGGGAAAGGATGGGTGGGAATGGGAAAACCTGGCTTACATGCCATCGAACCGGAACACATCATAAGATATTTGGCGGTTCGTCTTTGACATGATAGTGGTCGTGAGCCAGACGGAGGACGAACGAACTAAGACAGAAAATTTTGAGTTTATTAAATATTTTTGATACAACTTTATGCCCTTAATGTAGATGAGATAGAGACGCTTAATACCTAAACAGTGTAAACGAAAATTATCTAAGCGAAATTTCCAAAGATTTTATTATATTTATTTGGGTTAAGCTTAACATTGAATTTAAAGAAAATTGCTAACATATTTATTTGGTTAAATTAAATCGATAAAAAGTAACAACGGAAGTACGAGAGTACGAAAATAACTTAACGTATTATTAAACTTCATAGCGGTTCTCGATATTTTGAAGAGGGAATTGGTTGCTAGCATTAAAAGCACACGTACTGTGTCAGTTTTATTTTTTAGGATGACAGTGTTTAATATTATGTTATTTCCAAATGTTTAAGCGGCTTTCCTTTTTTTTTCTAATGAAACAATTTTTGATGAATAAAATAACCTAGCTTAACGCTACACTTTGCCTTCTTACAAGAGGCGGGCCATCTAAATTATAAAAGCAGTTTCACGCTTTATCCTGCACAGCAGAGTAGTCAGAAAGAATTTAGTGCCTAGACACTGTTCCCTGTGAGGGCATGGGGTTAGAATACAATTCCCCTCCGCCGCTGGTAGCGTCCCGTAAGAGGCGGGTATCCCAGTAGTTTGGAGGTAGGAGGTTCGTCCTCCGACTGGCTCGCGACCACTATCATTTCAAAGACGAACCGCCAAATATCTAATGTGTTCCGGTTCGATGGCATGTAAGCCAGGTTTCCCCTGTCCCACCCGTCCTTTCCCCAAAATGTGGTGATTCCGATAGCGGACTACTACATTGTCCTCCCCTTCCATCTGTATCCTCTAGGTTGGCAACGTATTTACTACATCTCTGGTGTTGTAGATGTTCATGGGCGAAGGTAACCACTTACCATCAGGTGGTCCTTCTGCTCGTTTGCCATCCGTTATCCATAAAAAAAACAATCCACAATCATCGCATTATGATTACAATATTCCATTGCGTCACAATGATCTTATGAAACAAAATTAAACATGTAAAAAATGGGACTGTATTTCGTCTATCAGTTCAACAGCACGTTTTATAACAAGAATTCTTAGACCATATTAATATATTCGTAGCAAATGTGAATCCATATAAAATATAACAAAATATTTGTCTACCAAACTACAAAAGTTCTATTGTTTATTTTTTTTTTTTTTTTTTTTTTTTTTTTTTTTTTTTTTATAAAAAGGACCACCTGATGGTAAGTGGTTACCTTCGCCCATGAACATCTACAACACCAGAGGCGTTGTAGATGCGTTGCCAGCCTAGAGGATACAGATGGAAGGGGAGGACAATGTAGAAGTCCGCTATCGGAACCACTACATTTTGGGGAAAGGATGGGTGGGATAGGGGAAAACCTGGCTTACATGCCATCGAACCGGAACACATCATAAGATATTTGGCGGTTCGTCTTTGACATGATAGTGGTCGCGAGCCAGTCGGAGGACGACCCCCTACCACCTAACAAATACCTAACATATAAAAAATAATGAAATGTTTAATATAAACTTAAAATTTAATTTCAAAATAAATCCATTACATTTCTTGATGATACTCCTAAGAAATCAAACGCTATTGTCTTTTAAGGTCGTCCCTTTGTTGCTCAGAAAAATTGTAAAAAACAAATAGATCTTCAACTACTTTTATACAATGCGAAATTGTACCAAGCTTTTATTGTAGCAAAGTAGGCCTTTTCTTTCAAACTTGCTCTTTACTAACCACTTGTGTAATGGTTGGAGTAACGATACTTTAACTTTAGAACCATTGGTGTAAGAAACTACATTCTAGCATTCGTATCCCATATAATTTTTTTCTATCGTTATCAGCAGAGAAAAAGAGTTTTAGAGATACTAATACGAATCAGACTCTGGTCTGTAATTATCCAAAATATAGTTATAGTAACAAATACAATTAACAGAAATTAAGAAACAAGCAATTAAAATTGATAGACACTCTCACATATCATGCAATGTTCTCCCACAAATTGTTTTTTTTAATGCAAGGATGCCATTTGACCTACTCTAAAATTATAAATGCAAAAGTTAGTAAGTTTGGATAGATAGACGTTTGTTACTCTTTCACGCAATAACTGCTAAACAGATTTAGATGAGCCTTTACAGTAATTTAGCTTATTCATAAGAATGATACATAAACTAATCCTTACTTAATATTATAAATGCGAAAGTAACTCTGTGTATGTCTGTCTGTCTGTTACGCTTTCACGCCTAAACCACTGAACCGATTTTGATGAAATTCGGTATGAAGATAGAACTGAACTTCGGAAAGGACATAGGATACTTTTTATTGCGAAAAAAATGGTAGAAGAGGTTGAAATAGGGGATGAAAGTTTGTATGGAAGTTCCTTATTGTCAAACATAAAATCATGTAAGATAGTTCAACTGTTTACAATTTTCACACCTAATCCACTTAACCAATTTTAACAAATAGTCTAGACCTTGGGAAAGACTATAGGCTATTACCAAGTCGCGCGATATAACCGAATTCCACGCGGGCGAAGCCGCGGGCGGGAAGCTAGTAATTTATAAATATTTCGTGTATTTTGGTAATAATATAACGAACGATAAGAATCTATAAATATTTACTGAAATTAAATAGAAATCTTGGAAACCTCTAGTAATATCGAAGTGAAAATTAATTTCTAAAGCAAAAAAATAGTATAATTTTTAAATAAAATGTAAAGAAATTAAAAACGTTGAGTGCCTCTATGAAAAATAGTTTTTAATAGAATTTTTCAAGCTGCTTTGAAGTGGCTACATTATAAAAATATCTTTCTCTTAGAAGTTTACACTTTTTTTTATTTCAGTGGAAACCTGTTTTGACGTTTTTCATTCATTTTTTCTATTATATGATAATCAATAACGTAGATCATTTTCAATATTACTAATACTGAAAGACCTATGTTTAACCCACTTCAAAAAAGACAGAGGTGAGCTTTTTTGTTATCATTTTAATGAGTAAACCAAACCTTTTTTTTTTTAACTTCACGCTGTATCCCGCATGTAGCAGGGTGGACATAGGGAACCTAGTGTTAAGACACTCCGTTCCCCACTTTCCGCCGAATTGAGGCATTCCGTGCTGAGAGGCAGTGCTCAACGCCGCGCTTTGCCTTGTTACCGAACCCAGGAAATAAAAAAATCCATTTCCTGGAGTGGGAATCGAACCCACAACCTGTCGCGTTTACAGTAGCACGCTTGTGCCTCTGCGCCACGATAGGCATCAACTTTGATGATTCTTTTATGATATTCTTTATGATAGGTATTCATGTGGTTAAGATCAAAACATAACTTCCCGGATTCTGGTGAGAAACTGAGAATGGAGTGTCTCGACACTAGGTACTCTCTGCAGGAGTAAAAAGAAAAAACTACATATAAAAAGAACCGACTTTATAGAAAATGCACTAAAAAGTAAAATTATTACGAATAACTCGAAAACTACTTTTCAGATCATACCTAAATTTAAATGGAACTACTCCAGAAGTACTAGGTATCATATTGAAAAATATTCATCAAATAAAAAGTTATGCGGTAGCCGACAAAAAAGTACAGTAGAATTGATAACGTAAGGCCTATGGTGGCACAGAGGCACAACCGTGGGAAACGCGACAGGTTGTGGGTTCGATTTCCACTCCAGGGAATGAAAATATTAATAATTATTAATATTTAATTATTTCATTTCCTCGCTCTGATAACAAAGCAAAGCGCGGCGTTGAG
Organism: Philaethria dido; assembly: GCA_033558755.1. Lineage (NCBI taxonomy): Eukaryota > Metazoa > Arthropoda > Insecta > Lepidoptera > Nymphalidae > Philaethria > Philaethria dido. Next base: position 123,530 of record JAKGSA010000858.1, on the reverse strand, counting down.
TTCAACCACGCAGCACGCAATGACAATTTTCGCGGAAAGTGAGGAACGGTAATTTTAATAGAACCAAGTGTCTTAACACTACGGCGTGAAGAAAAAAAAGATTTGATAACTTCCTTCTATTGAAGTCGGTAAAAACGTCTAAAGACAAAAGCAATCAACCACAAATAAACGTCACAATTTCTTGTTAGTATATTTAAAGTGGCGTTAAGCTGACCACCCAAAGAGTAATGACATCGACATAAAAGAGCCGTGGATATGATGCATGCACTGTTTATCCTTCGAGTTAAAATGCGTATATGCTATATATAGATATTTTTATACAGGGATTTTTTTTTTACTAGGGGAAATTAATATACGTACGTACGTAGCTTCACACTGTGTCCCGCATATAGCAGGGTAGGCAGAGGGAACTTAGTGTTAAGACACTTCGTTCCCCACTTTCCGTCGAATTGAGGCAGGGAATTAATATGTTTAAATTATTTTAATTTCAGCTGGGTAAGACACAGCGCGGCGTTTAGTTCCGCCACTTAATACGTAAAATATCGAATTGGTGTGGAAAGCAGCGAACGGAGTGTCTTGACACCAGTTTTTCTCTAACTAACCTAGTATGCGGGATAAAGCGTGAAAATGACTTTTTTTCATCAAGTGGACTGGATGGTTTATATACCTTCAAGCTTATTCCTACGGCGGCTGTCTGATGGAACCTAGTGTAAAATACTCCGTTCTCCACTTTCGGCTTAATATCAACATTGCGTGTTGAATGACATATATAAGCGCCGCGATTTGTTTGTTTATTGGTTTTACCAGAGTGAAGAAATGAAAATAATAAATATCTCATTCAAATCAAATTTCCAAGAGGCGCGGGTTCGAGTCCCGGTGCGTTCAAATGTTTATACGTTTTCTAAATATGTTTCTCGTTTTTTAAGTGTGGGGTTAACAGTTTAAAATTGTTCTTTGAAATAATCTTTGGGTAGCAGAAATTTGTAAAAATCTCTCTACAGAGATGCTAACGACATAAATAAGTTGTAACAGGCATATAAGAGTTGCGACGCAGCCGGATGTAGAATGCATGGCTTAGTGGTCAAAGCGCTTGGACGGTTTCCAAGAGGTGCAGGTTCGAGTCCCGCTGCGTTAAATTTTTATACGTTTTCTAAATATGTAAATCTCATCAAACCATAAACTTTTTTTTACTTTCAGCTCATAAATTTAAGGTATTAAGTATACTAAATGAAATAAATAACAGGTTTTATAATAAAAATAACAAAAAATAGCATCAACTATGTATCATATTCATGTATTAACTTTGCATACCAATAAACACAAACCAACATACATCACTGTTTATTACTCACTCATTTAGCAGACAAGAGAATTTACTTAATACAAAGAGTAACATTTATTAAATTGTATTCTTAAAAACACTTTCAAGATCAAAGCGGCTATAGTTATTAGGATGAGGGTGGGAGCGTGTTTTCTAAACGAACAATACGTCTTTGAAGTTTGACTTGAACGTGGTGAACCAAATTTATGTTCACAGAAATTGTTAGAAAGACTATCGTGGCGCAGAGGCATAAGCGTGCGACCGTAAACACGATAGTGTGAGTTCGATTCCCACTACAGGAAATTGAAATCCTTACTTATTATTATAAATGCAAAAGTATCTATCTGTCTGTCTGTTACGCTTTCACGCTTAAGCCACTGAACCAATTTTGATGAAATTCGGTATGAAGGTATTGCTAAAATTGGTAAAGGATATAGGATACTTTTTATCGCGAAAAAAAAATGAGAAATAGTCTACACCTTGGGAAAGACTATAAGCTACTCCTTACCATTTCGCGCGATATAGCCGGATTCCACGCGGGCAGAGCCGCAGGCGGAAAGCTAGTTAAAAATAATATTTTGCATTTTTATTTCCTGGGTTTTGGTAACAAGGCAAAGCGCGGCGTTGAGTTCTCAATTCAGCAGACAGTGGGGAACAGAAATGTGAAAAGAGAACAGAGTGTCTTAACACTAGGTTCTCTGCCTACCCTGCTATCTGCGGGATACAGCGTGAAGTTAAAAAAAAGAAAAAAAAGTAATCGTTTTACAAAAAATATTTGACAGTACGAGGATGTGACATTAATGTTTGGGCCAAGGAATGCAAGAGTCATGCTATCAAAGTTTTTACGATCGCGTCTATAGTAGAAATGGCCTCTACCGAGTGATTTATACCGCTTCGCCGAAACATAAAGCCAGCTGTGGACATATGTATGTACATTAATGACTTGTTTGTATTGCGTAAGATATAGGTTCTGCATACGTTGTCTTTGTGAGATCCTTTGTTATGTGGAGATTAAGTTTTGGTTTCGTGATCTGTAATATTAGGCATACTGCTTAAAATCATCAATATTAATTAATTATTATTTTGTAAAACTTTGAAGTATCCATTGATTGACTGATATCCAACGCACAGTTGGAACAATTGGGAGAACTAGGGCTCCTTAACGTAGCACCTTCACACTTTATTCTGCATAGCAGGGTAGTCAAAGTCAAAGTCAAATAATTTTATTCAAAATAAGAAGTTATATGCTTCATTTTTTGAATGTCATATAATTTACCAGATTGAACCAAGACACTCCGTTCTCCGCCGTCCGTTGGAATTCGAGACATTGCGTGTTTTTTTTTTTTTTATTAAATACTCACTGGCCTCCGGCGAAACCAAAGATTTCATGTATCTTGTTATTTTAATCAGCATTAAATACATTTTCTTAAGCAGAAACAAGTAGTTTTTCTTTGTACCTAATTTTACAGACTAATTCTTATTCTATTATATATTTGCATTTGGTCTACCTCAAACAGATTTTTCTATATTTTATTATTAACTGTCCTAATTAAATCGGTGAGTGCAGAAACATCCGAATTTTCAAATTTTGCAGGAGGAGACATTGCGTGTTGAGAGGCGGTAGTCAATGCCTTACATAAATAATGTATATATAATAATTCCCCCGAGTCGGGATAGGAGTCACACCCAATCGCTTTTCCAGTCGCCGTCTCAATGCGCCACAATGGCCTTCTGGACGTAAACGGGAATAAACGATTTAATATTTTACAGTCGAAAGTATGGAAGATACAATTGGAAATAGAATAGCAAATGTCGTAAATTTTATGCAAACGAAATCGCGGGCAACGACCTGTGCTATATAAAAAGCTTGGCGCCGCACTTATTTTACCATAGCAGGGTAGGTAGAGAGAACCTAATGTCGATAATCTCCGTTCTCCGCTTCTCATAAATGAAAATAACTTGAATATTATCATTTCCCAAAGTGTCCAATTATCTTGAAATGTTCCTAGTTGAGTGGCGGAAATCCTCGTAACGTACTTAAACGTACCTATCTACCAGACGACGGTTTAACTGATGTTTAATTTATAAAAATAGACAAAAATATATAATTTAAAATATTCTTTTGTATTTGGTCTTGTTCGAAAACTAATCACCAGAGCTCTTCCTATCTTTTAGCCAAATTGCTTGATATAAACAAAAACAAATATATATTTTTTTTGAGTTCCGCCACTCAGCACGCAATGCCTCAATCCGGCAGAAAGTGGGGAACGGAGTTGTTGAAAGAGAACGAAGTGTCTTAACACAAGATGCTCAGGTTCCGTCTGCCTACCCTGCTATATGCGGGATACAGCGTGAAACTAAAAAAAACTAATAGTTTTTTAGCTGTGTAGTTTGAGGGAACCCGAGAGCTCAGTGTTATGTGTAACAGTTCGTTTTCATATGAAAAAAAAAAATCAGTATTGCAATTTTCTTATATTTTTTTTATTTTATTAATTACATATATAAAGGTTGTCCCAAAATTAACGCAAGATTTGACTTTGCCGCCATTTGCTATTATATTCATTATTCATTCGCTATTAAAAGACTAAAATGGCATTTTCTATTTAATTCAAATCTTGCGTTAATTTTGGGACATCCTATACATATGTATGTAACATTTTATACGGTATATTTATTTTGTAACGGTTACGTAAGCCGCGTCAATTACAGTATCCAGTTGGATTGACAATACGGTCAGCATTTTATATAACCAACCAACGATTCAATGTTTACAGAGTCTATTTAAATGAAAAATATATTTTCATTTATTCATTTTTTTTTATAATGTGTTGTTTTAACAAGAAGAGACTTGGAAACAAGAGAAGGTTATCACTTCGAGTGTATTTTTTTATGTGTGTTAACTTATTTCTTAAATAACTTTCTTCTGGGTAATCCAATTTTGATGAATCTTTCTTTATATGATAGCTAGTACTTTGGATGTGGTCCCATTTCAATTTAGATAAGAACTGACGAGTAGTTTTAGAGTTCAAATTTTTATTAAAATTATTTTTTATCGACAAATGAAAAAAAACGGTTCCACACTTTGGCAATAGTTACAATAGGTCTTAGTAGTAGATCTTGTAGGTTTTATGATGTCCGTGCAAATGATGACTTACATTTTTTTTATTTCATAAAAATAATAGCATAATTGTATTACTTACTTACTAAACAACCAATGGGCTTCTAAATTCTAACTTTGAAAAAATAAATATATTTTTGTACACAAAAAGGAAACAAAATTCCGTCTTATCACGGAATTTTGTTTCCTTTTTGATACATATGATGTGCTAAATGCATTTCTATTTCATTATATTTTAATTATTTGTGGAACACTCTTTTAAATAGATGCATGTTAACCGCAAGAACAGATGCTCTTTGTTTGGTACAAGTGTTTCCGAAATTAAATAGTTATTTTTGTTTGGAGTACTTCAAATAAAATTCTTATGGGGGATAATGGTTGGTTTGGCTATTTTATGGTTTAAATGCTATTTAATGATACAATGTAAGCTCGATTGCTAGTAATTGAAGTTTTGATATAATTGAATTATTAAATATTGTACTTGATTGTTAGTAATAAAAATATTGTACGCTGTATGAATTCGATGCCATTGCCTTTATCTGATGTGACTGAAGAAATGACTATGTTATACATGTTAGGATTTAGAGCTCATATCTATTAAGGTTATACCGTCTCGTTACAATTGCGCGGAAAGTAAAGAAGAATCCACTTCGGATTTTATTATATATCAGGTGTTTTTAACTACGCAAAATCCATCTATTAAGCTTTTAGTTCCTAAATAATCACATAAAATACACGAATAGAATACTTTAATCTCAAGAGTAAAGAAATAATAATATACATATGTTTCTTAACCGACTCCAAAGAAGGAAGAGACTCTTAATTCACTTGTTTTTATGTTCGTTACCGCATAACTTTTTTTTACTGGGTAAACCAATTTTGATGATTATTTTTTAAGATCTAACAAGAAGTTTTTGTGTTATTCGTAATAATTGTACTTTTTAGAGCATTTTATTTTAAATATTTTTTTCATTTTTTTTTTAACTTCACGCTGTATCCCGCATATAGCGGGGAAGGCAGAGGGAACCAGAGAACCTAGTGTTGAGACACTCTATTCTCGATCCACATTTCCGTTCCCCACTTTTCGCCAAATTGAGGCATTGCGTGTTGAGTGGCGGAACTCAACGCCGCGCTTTGCCTGGTTACCAAACCCAAGAAATGAAAATACAAAATCTTACATTTCCTGGAGTGGGAATCGAACCCACAACCTGTCGCGTTTGCAGTCGCACGCTTGTGCCTCTGCGCCACGACAGGCGTCTCTTTTAATTATTATCATTTAAAAGCTAAATCTCTTAAATTGGACTCAACACCAAAAGCAATGTCGATCATTCGCCACGTGCGGCCTATTACGCCTCTCGTCGAGTATGAAATACGAGTAAGCTATAAATAGATGACACCCCTTAATGACCCGTTGTCTAAATGACTTAGCTAGAGGGTAACAGTTGGTTCTTGTAAATATTTTTATCCAGCGCTTTTATTATCGCATGTGTTCCTGCGGACATGATACCGTGAGATATATGGGGCTTTTGATGTTAATGAAATGATTTATATTTTTTTATGTTTGACTGTGATTGGTTTATTTTTTGTTACTTATTATGAGCTTATATAGTAATCTTGGCATATTAAACGTTTGTAAGAGTAAGAACAAACGGGTAGTTAAATAATAAATTAGAGTTTTAAATAAGATATTAACTTTTTTTTTTGACTTCACGCTGTAACCCGCATATAGCAGGGTAGGCAGAGGGAACCAGAGAACCTATTGTTGAGACACTCCATTCTCTTTCAACATTTCCGTTTCCCACTTTCCGCTTAATTGAGGCATTGCGTGTTGAGTCGCGGAACTCAACGCCGTGCTTTGCCTTGTTACCAAAAGTAAGAAATGAAAATACTAAATTTTACATTTCCTGGAGTGGGAATCGAACACACAACCCGTCGAGTTTACAGTCGCACGCTTGTGCCTCTGCGCCACGACAGGCGTAAGATATTAAAAATATATTATTAAGAAAACCATATTATTCTGTCCAAGAATACAATACTGATGTCCTTGTGAGGATTAAATGCTATCGATGCTCACTCTGGAAGCTTCATAGCTATGAATTTATTGTATTTTAAGAGAAATTGTTGAGTTTCTCACCGGCTATTCTTAGCAGAATAATTGTTGCTGACATCTGTACGTTAATTGAATAAGTTAATTTGTTTGGTGGTAGGAGGTTCGTCCTCCGTCTGGCTCGCGACCACTAATCATTCATGTCAAAGACGAACCGCCAAATATCTTATGATGTGTTCCGGTTCGATGGCATGTAAGCCAGGTTTTCCCCTATCCCACCCATCCTTTCCCCAAAATGTAGTGGTTCCGATAGCGGACTTCTACATTGTCCTCCCCTTCCATCTGTATCCTCTAGGCTGGCATCTACAACGCCTTTGGTGTTGTAGATGTTCATGGGCGAAGGTAACCACTTACCATCAGGTGGTCCTTCTGCTCGTTTGCCATCAGTTATCCATAAAAAAAAAAAAAAAAAATTCAAAATTGGCAATTCAAATTCACATTGTATGTATTTGAATAAAAAATATTTTGATTCCGATACTTATGATTATATTATGACCAAAGTACACAAAATTTGTTTAATTTTGATGTATAAATAAATTACTGTTAAGTTCCATTCAGAACCGGTTAGGATGGTTTTGTGTGAAAGAGTAACAAACCTCCATCCATAAATCCTCATAAGCTTTCGAATTTATATTATTATAATAGTAATATTAAATAATAATTTAATTAATTTATGTGGGTATTCGGAATCGTAAGAATTCCTATAAGTTGTATATTTTTTTATCCTGGATGAAATTGACCAACTTATATGGTATTCATACACAATATGTTAGGTTTAAATGATAAGAGCAATCTTGATATTTACCAAAAAAAAATATATATATATATATAAAATTTCGAAAACAATTCATACAAACTTCCATGCCATTTTTCCGCCACATTATTTTCAATATGTGCAAGTTAACATTAATTCTTGTTGGGAATTGTTTTTGTTACCAACTCTATCACTTAAGCCAATGCAAAATATGGGCTATAAAAACGTATAACAGTAATTTTGAATTTCAAACATATTTTATTCCCCGAGTTCATATTACCAAGTAATCATGCCAGCACAGAATCGTCGGTCGTAAATTTAAAATGATCAATCGCTGGTCTGTAGTCTCATCGGACTCATGAATCATGGTAGAATAAAAAATGGTACACTTTTAGTAAAAATTCAACTATATTTATTTTGCTAAATGGTATCTAATAGTGTTACGTATTAGTTACTGTTGAAAGGAGTAGATGTTGTTTTTTGTTCCTATTCCCTTATTTGGGAATGGCTAATGAATTGTTGGCAAAGTTTAGGTCTTAAGAGAAATAGAAGGATTTGTTTTTAGAATTTACGGAAGCGAATTAGATAACGCCTGTCGTGGCGCAGAGGCATAAGTGTGCAACTGTAAACGCGACAGGTTGTGGGTTCGATTTCCACTCCAGGAAATGGAATTTTTCATTTCCTGGGTTTTGTAACAAGGAAAAGCGCGGCGTTGAGATTCGCCACTCAGCACGCAATGCCTCAATTCGGCGGAAAGTGGGGAACGGAAATGTTGAAAGAGAACGGAGTGTCTTAACACTAGGTTCTCTGGTTCCCTCTGCGTACCCCGCTATATGCAGGATACAGCGTGAAGATAAAAAAAAAGAATTAGATAATGAATCAGCAAAATAATAATCGACTAAAGGACAGGTTTCGTTGATAATTTTATAAAAATATTTTTGTATGTTGACAATACAACACTTATTCAACGATATAATATAACGTTTATAAAATTTCATATTGATGTTTCTAATAATTGCATAAATTTATCATTACTAAGAGGAGAGAAAATACATAACTATGAAATAAATACTGTGTCAATAGTCGCTGAAGTAGACTGCACTTTTAAAAAACCGAACCATTTCCTTCAAACAGGAAATCATAAGTATGTACACATAATGTATGATCACTTCAGTCAAATGCCGGACGTGATCTGTATCATGCAGATGTGATTAGTACCGGGATGGGATATTTGCATAATTTATATTGGCTTTCCGCAATCCTGTCTCACAGGTGGGCATATTTGCGTAACAGCTAACGCTCGGAGCTCCGACGTTGTAATGAGACGATACGAGGCTACAGGTTTTGAGCTGATAACGTTTAGAATCAATATTGATTATTGATTGTCATAACTTGTGGTATTTACTATGGATTTGAATACATTTGTTACAGTATTGTACTAATAGAATCAGTATGAATACTAAAATATTCAAAGTGAAAATTACAGCTTCACTATTCATCCCCTTTAACAACTAGAAAGGTAGTGAGAAAGAACACTTTTCGTTTAAACTCATGAGACAAGTGGCATTTTAAATGGCGGAACTTAACCCCGCGCTTTGTCTTACCTGAGTGAAGAAACGAAAATAATTAGAATATAATCATTCTCCCGAGCGAGATCGAACTTTCAACCAATCATATTGACAGATATGATTACATGATGACATTGATTTTGGTTATATAAAAGAATTTAAAAGGGCCAACAATGTACACCAAGTATATTCAATAACTTGTTAACCCATTAGTTAGTAATAATAGTGACGACAAAATATTTTTTTTCTTGTTTTTTTAACTTCACATTGTTCCCTCTGCCGCATATAGCAGGCAGAGGGAACCAGAGAACCTAGTGTTAAGACACTCCATTCTCTTTCAATAATTCCGTTCCCCACTTTCCGCCGAATTGAGGCAACACGCAATAAAACATTCTTAAGTATTATTTCCTTTTCCACAGAATTACTTCTCGGCACACTAAGGACACACCAAAAAGCCGCTTGTGACGAAGAAATGGTGACGCTTATATGTCCAAGAGGAACAACTATTAGTATACAAGTAGCACAATACGGAGCTTCAGCGTCTCAAACTTCGTGTTCATCAGAGCTTACAGAATACCAGCCGGTAGCCGTGGAAGTCGTTGGTGATACTTCCTGCACTTGGCCTAGTGCTCTACAGGTACATTATATATTTGTTTTTAACTCTATCGTCTCCACTTCACTGTCGTGGCGCAGGCACAAGCGTGCGACTGTAAACGTGACAGGTTGTGGGTTCGATTCCCATTCCAGGAAATGAACATTTTAAATAATATTTAATATTTAAATTTCCTGGTTTTGATAACAAGGCAAAGTTCGCATTGAGTTCCGCCACTCAGCACGCAATGCCTCAATCCGGCGTAAAGTGGGGAACGAAATTGTTGAAAGTGAACGGAGTGTCTTAACATTAGGTTCTCAAGTATCCTCTGCCTACCCTGCTATATGCGGAATACAGCGTGAAGCTAAAAAAAATATGACTTTTTAATAATCCTTTTTTATCGCAAAGTAAAGTGTTGAGACACTCCGTTTTCCACTTTCCACACCTCAACTTCGACGACTTTGGCTTATAAGGGCATACAAATAAAAAAAATGTATAATCATTATTTATAACCATCCCTTCGAATGAAAATCGAACTCACAAGCACTCTTTTCACAAAGTTTACAGCCAGACGTCTCACTGGCCTCTACTTAACTACATTTCTTTATGAAATGAACAAACTAGTTCTCCTAACTACTAGTTGACCCTTTAATCGAATTCCACTATAGACATGATACGAAAGTTTTCATTGCAAATAATTTTAAAGTTAAATTAAACCGAAATGCTAGCTTTACGCTATTATTAGGGAAATAGACGCAAAGTTTTTAGCTTTCACATTATAGATACGGGGAATATTGTTACAATAATAATTATAATCCATCCAAACTCCATTCCATAGCCCTGTTTTAGTTTTTCATATGTTCCATAGCTCCTACGCATTGACCGGTGACCATCTTTGAGCAATTACCTATGGTTACTCAGAGATGGATCCCGGTCAATGCGTCAGATTAAAAATATTGTTGTCTCAAAGGGGCCTCTACGTGTTGGACCTGTGTCCCCACGTAAGCCTTCCAAAGGACCGGGTTCCTATGAACCCGAGAATTTATAATTATAATTTTGTTCAAATAATTAATTCATGTACATTTAACTTAATATATTATGGTACGTGGGCCAGTATCATGTTTACACTATGCTAATATCTAAAGTTTGCCGCGGCTTAGTTAAGGTTATTAATAAGGACAATATTTACTTGAAGAGCGGAGTTCGTTCGAAACTGTTATTAATTTTCTTGGAGCCTACTTTACAGAAATTTTGCATTCATAACGACCTCTTTACTTGGCTTTGGCTTATTCTAGTTTTGACCGCCTTTGTGTTTGTTTTGAAATGATATTTTCATAGAATATTTTATTATGTGAAAACGATTCAAGATTAATCCTTGAGAATGTACCTCTAAATTGTTGTGATATTTTTTGTGAGGTTTTAGTCTTATTATAATTATGACATTTTGGTTAAAGTTATTGGTTAAATATTACCACTGTACAACAAGATACTATTACTTACATATATTAAACCATATTGGCTCAGTATCAGCATATGAGTCTAAACGCAGTGGTCGTAAGTTGGATCCACACTAGGTGAATGATTAGATTTAAATTACATTAATTTTCCGGCCTTACTATGGGAATATAACTATAAATAATTAAGATTTCAACAAAAATATAATACCGATTTCAAGGAAAATGATTAATATAATGAAAATGATTAAAATGATTATTTTGTTTGGTGGTAGGAGGTTCGTCCTCCGTCTGGCTCGCGACCACTATCATGTCAAAGACGAACCGCCAAATATCTTATGATGTGTTCCGGATCGATGGCATGTAAGCCAGGTTTTCCCCTTTCCCACCCATCCTTTCCCCAAAATATGTTGCGGACTATAGCGGACTACTACATTGTCCTCCCCTTCCTTCTGTATCCTTTAGGTTGGCAACGCATCTACAACATCTTTGGTGTTGTAGATGTTCATGGGCGAAGGTAACCACTTTACATCAGGTGGTTCTTCTACTCGTTTGCCATCCGCTATCCATAAAAAAAAAAAAATGATTATATATATAATTCAAAAACTACTTGTCAAAAAAACTGTCGTCGTCGAAATTTAAATTGATGGACCCATTATTAAATTTTGTATCACTAGATCATTAGGTGTCATAAAAAAACATCCAAACTTAACCAGCAAAACGTTATGCACACTATACAACATACCTTCTCTTTTTTTGAAGTCGGTTAAAAAAAAAAAAAAATATTATTACTTCTTGACGTCTTTAATAGACAGTGTTCGTTAAAAAAATGACAATTAGTTTACGATAAGGATCTATCCTTATCGTTCTACAAATAAAAAATAATCAATAAATATGTATATTACTACAAATACATATTGTATATATATCTAAATATTCTAATATAATATTAACATATGACTAGTCATTGTATCTGTTATTCTATATGTTACTCGTTAGTTAATCTCTTTGATTTCCATCGCAAAAGCGAGATTTGATTTAATGATAGCGGATTACTGCGGTTTTATATTCATAAATATCGTTCATTGTTCAGCTTAAACCTTTGTTGTATTTTATATTATGATAAATATTGAAGTGAATTTTTCTAAACCAATTTTCTTTCCTAGAACTCGTTAAAATTTGGAAGAATATTTTTTTTTTATAATTTTTGTTTTGCTTCACGATGTATCCCACTTATAGCAGGATAGGGAGAGGGAACAAGAAAACCTAGCGTTAAGACACTCCGTTCTCTCCGTATTCTCTTTTAACATTTCTGTTCCCCGCTTATTATTATTAAAATTGAATTTTATGTTAAAAAGTCATAAAACATATTAGTTTAGTTTTAAATTTATGTATATCTATTGACACTTATCGTTACACTATGGCCAACTGACAATTTTAATAAATCGTTGCATGTATGTAATTTTTTTTTTAATTTCACGCTGTATCCCGCATATAGTAGGGTAGGCAGAGGGAACCTAGTGTTAAGACACTCCGTTCCCCACTATATGTTAATCTGATATATATTATAAACTATATTAGTGTAAAGTTTCATATCCGTTCAGTATTTTTTATTTGAAAAAGTGACAAGCAACCATTCTCACAAGCTTTTTCATTTATAATATTAGTAAGGCTTATGTTTTCGTTAGGTTAGTAAAATTAGTTAAAAATAAATAATATTTTATCGTTTCTTATCAACATAGTAATCATGAGTCTTGGATCGATGTATAAAAGGTAGCGAAGGTTAATCTCCGAGTAAATCAATATATTATGAGCTTGTAACGAAGCTTGGACATTGGTGGCCGCCGTTCAATATATATGTAGGTGAAAAAACATATTTTAGTTTTTTTCCTTAGTGTTTATGTGTGTAATGTATGTGGTTTGTTTAAATTGTGAAGCGTTTTTTTCATTTTTAATTTTTTTCCTCTATTGAAAGGTGGCCAGAGAATCTAGTGTCAAGACACTCGTTCTCCGCTTTTCACTCTAAATCGAGACATTGTGTATTGGATGGCGTAATTTAACGCCGCGTTTTGTCTTAAAAGGGGAGGAATTAAAAATAATACATACATAGCTTCACGCTGTATCCCACATACTCGTATAGTAGGGTAGGCAGAGAATGTTAAGTGTAGTGTTAAGACACTCCGTTCCCCACTTTCCGCCGAATTGAGGCATTGCGTGCTGAATGACGGAACTCAACGCCGAGCTTTGCCTTATTACCAAACTCAGGAAATGAAAATACCGAACTATTACATTTTCTGGAGTGGGAATCGAACCCACAACCTGTCGCGTTTACAGTCGCACGCTTGTACCTCTGCGCTCCGACAGGCGTTAAATTAAAAATAATTTATTGATTATATTTAAAATTGCTTTTTATTTCCCCTGAATGGGATAGAAACCATGACCGTCAGGTTATCTCGATGGCATCTAATATAATGAGTGTTATTTATATTATCTATTGTTAGATATAAATGGAATTTTGCATTTCCTGGGTTTGGTAACAAGGCAAAGCGCGGCGTTGAGTTCCGCCACTCAGCACGCAATGCCTCAATTCGGCGGAAAGTGGGGAACGGAGTCTCTTGACACTAGGTTCCCTCTGCCTACCCTGCTATATGAGGGATACAGCGTGAAGTTATGTATGTATGTATGTATTGTTAAATAAAAATTTAATGGATTTAAAAAAAATCACAAAATTTTTAAAACTATTAGAAAAATCCACAAAAAATTAAAAGTATCACAAAGAGAAAAACGTGTATTAAACAATGTTTTTACTTAAAACATTCTAGGCGTTTAAAATGATCTATAATCTCGACTTTGTTGGCAGTAACAAAGAAACCGCAAGTAATTTTCGGTTGGCCAGTCAGCAAGTAACAGAATGGGTCTTTCACGACACTTTTTAACGTAGATTGAACGGTTGCTGGCATGTCTTTTCTTTTTTAAGGTCCATTTATGACTCATTCGCTTACGTTTAGGTTTACCTAACAGGATTAGTCAGCATTTTTTCTTACTTTCTACTTTTTTGGACATTAAATTTGAGATCTGTATTTCGATGAAAATTTGTTTTATAGAATAAAAAAGCTTTATTCCACATAGTTCCACATTGTTCCAACAACTTTCTAACAAAGTTAGAAAGAACCTACTGTCAAAACACTCCGCTCGTTGCTTTTCCAGGTGGAAATTCGAGACGTATTGTGTCAAGTCGTGGGACTTAACGCTTTGCATTGTCTCACCAGAGTGAAAAATTACACTAATTTTAATATAAGCATTCCTCCTTGCGAGGTTCTAATCGCATTTAGAATGCAACGCCGTCTCACTTCGTCACCAAGGCCTCTTAAATGTTTTTCTTATATTTGACTTATGTATTTTAACTTTGTGTAAATTTGCTCAAAATTAAATATATTTCGTCCATATATTTACAATATAAATAAAAAATCATACAGTACTTAGTGATTATTTAAAAATCCTCTAAAACCCGTGAGGACGAAAAAACGGACTTGAAATAAACAGCACTAAAGGTATAATTATTTCGATCTCAAATAAATTTAAATGAAACCACATTAGAAGCACTAGCTATCATATAGAAAAAGAATAAAAAAACAGTCGAATTGAGTGCTTCCTTTCTTTTTTAAAGTCGGTTAAGAATAGCTGTTTATCTGAATTACATATAAATCACACTGTCATTAAATCATTAAAATATTATGGCACGTAATGGCTTTGTTTTAAATAGTTCAGTAATATATTTTACTTATTCAATTATTTAATTAGTTATCGTGTATGATTTACGAACAGTTTCAATCATTTGTACTAACATGTGTTTTGAACACACCTCGTATATATATATAATGAAAATTTTGATTATTTTATAATGTTTAATAATGTATATTATGTTTAATTGGATGTTTGACCTATATTTTATATTGTTTATTTTTTTTGTTTAGCAATTTGACATTTTTATTTAATAATTTGATTTTTAATTTGATAAACTATAATTCCATGTTGTATTCTTTATATTGTAATCTAACTTCTATATTATTTTGTTTGGTTACTGTTTTTCATTTTGTGTCTATTTTAAATTATTATTTGAACGTTGAAATTATTATTGATGCATGCTGTATCCACCTTAAAAGATGATGCAATTAGCTTTAAGCTTTAATCTGTATTTTTTCTACTTTGTAATATATGTATTGTAATCATCACTGGTGGATCTAAATAAATAAATAAAAATAAAAATAAAACATGTATGTAAATGCTGTTTCAGATTTTTTTTTATGTAAACATACAATTTTACTAAAATTAAGAACATCTTAGCTTCACGCTTTATCCCTAGCGGGGTAGTCAGAGATAACCGAGCTCCAAACACTACGGTCCCTGCATACCTCTTTCGCCTCGTCCACAATAATTAATCTCTTTACACATACCCTCCGGGGGGTCCTCATGATTTTTACGTAATCTTCCTCCAGTATCATTGATACTGTATTCTCGAAGATCAACCGAGGTCTCCCCTACCTCTCTTGCCGCTCACCTTTGCTTCATATATCTTCATCACCATTCTTTCATCATTCATCCTTTCGTCGTGCCCAAACCACCTGAGCACGTTCTTCTTCTTACCATAACAATAAAACTTAAGAAAAATATAAAATATATTTTCTTATACTAATTTTGTTATTAATCTATATATTAATATGTAAAGTAAAAACTTTGTTCCCCTTTTCACGAAAATTAAGGGGACGGAGGAGCATGAAACTTGGCACACTAATAGTTTATTTGATGAAGGAGTGCACAATTATAATATCTCTTAAAATAATGCATATTATATATAAAACAATACATAAAATGACATATACATTGCTAGGCAACGCGTAGTTAACGCGTCAACGGGAACACTACTTTAAAAACATAAAAATATTATTGGTAATTATTATATTACTATATTGGTATTACTACTAACTTTTATTTTATCCTGCTTTTTTCGAAAGTCGGATATAAAATATTTAATTTACCTATATATATCAAAATGACGCTAAGTTTTATCGGATTGTTCTTTTATTAGTAAGATGATGATGATGAGATATACATCAAAATATTACATAACCTTAATTTTCACAAGACAATTTACATTAAGAAATGGTTGATAAAATTAGATTACATGAAAAGATTTACGTCCTCCATTAATCTATTGGCGACACATTACCCATACAAAGGTATACGGAACGAAAGGGGTGGTTTTTGCATTTACGTAAGTCCGTTGTGGGAAAATACGAGAGAAGGGCAAATAATATTATTAGATCTTTTTTAGCTTCACGCTGTATTCCACACATAGCAGGATAGGCAGAGAGAACCTGAGAACGTAGTGTTAAGACACTCCGTTATCTTGAAGTTTCCGTTTCCCACTTTCCGCCAAATTATATTCGATCGATTCAAATTCTATTTAATTTATAAATTTAATCAATTTTACTATTTTTCTTAAAAACATAATGAGATTATTCAATTAGTTGTCCTAATAGTGAAAAAAAAGGTTGTAAAAACGGTAGCTCTTAATATCAATATTTAAAGGCTCAATGTGAATTCCTATTTTACCTTTAAATAATATGGAAAGAAAATATATTTTAACTTTGAAATTTTATAACTCATTTATGAGGGGTCATATCAAGATGCGATACATATTTTTGAAGGAAATTAAATGTTTAAAAAAAATGTCCCATATTTTTTTTGTAAGTTCACTTCTCGAGTATTTTAAAATTAAAATTAGATTTTTTCGACTTTAAATTTTTTAGACAATTTATATACATATATGGCCTAATATATAGAAAAATATATTCAGAATTGTTGTAAGGGAACGGAGTGCTTTAACACTAGGTTCTCAGGTTCCCTCTGCCTACCCTGATGAATGCGGGATACAGTGTGAGGTTAAAATAAAAAAGAAGAAAAAAAAACATATTCAGATGCCTGTATACTATATATTTGTATAATTACATCTCCCTAGTTCATTATTTTTCTTGAAACTACTAGCGTAAAATCTACTGGATTTTGCAACTTAGTCATGTAAAATGGATAACGTTTTATTTTAAGTAATAGTAAAAAGAATAGCATAGAAATTTTTGCTTATGATTTTCAAGACAATGGAAAATATCCATTAACTTCCAAATTGTCGTAATCGTAGCATGAATGAGTTTGACATTTTAAATGTTACAGAGCAGCAATTCGGAAACTTTTTTTAATATAAAAGTTCTACTGTAGGCAGCGTGGGTATATGGAATTGGGAAAATATATTGAATTTTATACGCCTAGATGGTTTCTATATATTTATTTAGTTTTTACTCATCTCCCACAACATCTGGGTTAACCTAATAGATTTAGTAAAAGACAAGCTCTTTGAGTAGAGAATCCTACGCTGTACTTCGACTAAAATATTAAATATTACATTTAAAAAAAAAACATTGGCTCAGTGAATTAGTCATTACCTTCACATTGTGTAAAACTTCACATAAAACAATAATCATATTTCTGTTCTGGTAAGACCAAACGTGACATAGAGTTCCATCACACAACACGCAATGTCTGGAAATGTTGAGTGGAGTGTCTTTATTTTTTTATGGATAACGGATGACAAACGAGCTGAAGGACCACCTGATGATAAGTGGTTACCTTCGCCCATGAACATCTACAACACCAGAGATGTTGTAGATGCGTTGCAAACCTAGAGAATACAGATGGAAGAGGAGAACAATGTAGTAGTCCGCTATCGGAACCACCACATTTTGGGGAAAGGATGGGTGGGAAAGAGGAAAACCTGGCTAACTTCTATGTGGAATATAAAGCGAAGCTACTATTTATTACTATTTCTATTATTTCAATACACTTTTTTACCTTAAAGTGTTAAAAGTTAAAGTCATATACCTTTATTTACCATATACCTTGCTATATCTTCTTAAATAACGCAAAAAAAATTTAAAAGCAAATTTAGGTAACAATACGCGGCGCAGACGGACTTCGTTTAACTGTAAGCACAATTGGTTGTAGGTTCAATTCCCACTCGGGGGAATAATTATATTTAAACTATTCTCATTTTCTCCCCTCTCTCCGCTATCGGTGTTGAGTTTCGCCTCTTAACACGCAATGTCTCGTAAAGTAGCGAACGGAGTGTCTCAACATAAAGTTCACTCTGTCTAAGCTGCTATGCGGAATAAAGCGACAAGCTTAAACTTTACTCGTTTTAGTTATTATATATTTACATTCGTTAGCAGTAAAGACTGCGGATTTAATTAACGAAGAAGCTTCTTATAGTTTAAAGGCGTAAGTTGTAGCTGTGCCAAGGTTTGTTACCTTAATAAGATTTACGTGGATAAAATATCTTATAGAGATTATAAGTTATGTACACTCTTACTATAGTAAATATTACTAAGGAGTCGAGACCCTGTTTACGGTTTGCTTTAGCAACAGATATGTCATTTTATATAAAATTGAATGTCAAATCAATGTGTGTAATATTTATTTTAATAATTTGAGTTATTTCCAAGTGTTACATCATTATAAATAACATTTTCTACACTTCTTGTCTATATATAACTGTGCCAAATTTCATTCTTTTCCGTACAAAGTTTACTTTTAAGTTTACCTTCACCTATTAATATAATGATTACTTGACAGTAACAAAGATGCTATTTTACAGAATAAAGAATATTTTCTCGTTATACTAATAGTACTGGTAAGGATATGAGGTTCATAGAATAGATATATTGTAATGTTATCAGATCCGGACACGTGTGCAAATTTTAAAGCAAATCGGGGGGCATAATAGCGATATACATTTTTTAACATTGATAAATAGGTAAATACTGGTGAAGCTAATAAAAGCAAACAAAATTAATACAAAACTCATATGTTACCCAAACATAATTGAAATTTAAAAGTAATTAAAAACAAACATGCTGATCATGGAAAATATTCAATAGATTAAGTAAACACATACCGTATCCCACATAGCAGGGTAGGCAGAGGGAACCTAGTGTTAAGTTCCAAGTACACTCCGTTCCCCAGTTTCCGCTGAATTAAGGCATTGCGTGCTGAGTGGCTGAAGTTTGGCGCGCTTTGCCTTGTTACCAAACCCAGGAAATGAAAAGTTTCATTTCCTGGAGTGGGAATCGAACCCACAACCTGTCGCGTTTACAGTCGCACGCTTGTGCCTCTGTGCCACGACGGGCGTTAAATATATTTTATTAATCTAATACATACGAGTAACTTTTATGCTTAATATACCACCAACGTACTCGTACCTAAACATTATAGAAACAAAATAAAGCAAAACATCTTTAGATTCATTGTGATTGGTGAAACATGATGTAACGAAAATGCATCACGATAAAGCGGGATCATGATCAGCGAGAAAACAAAATAGAAAAATTACACAAATTGTATTTTATGTAATGTAATTTCACATTCAACAACAAGTGTGCAACTGTAAACGCGACAGGTTGTGGGTTCGACTCCCACTCCAGGAAATGTAAAATTTAGTATTTTTATTTCTTGGTTTGGTAACAAAGCAAAGCGCGGCGTTGAGTTCCGCCACTCATCACGCAATGCCTCAATTCGACAGAAAGTGGGGAACGGAATTGTTGAAAGAGATTGGAGTATCTTAACACTAGGTCTTCTGGTTCCCTCTGCCTACCCCGCTACAAGCGGGATACAGCGGGAAATTGAAAAAAAAAAATTCTATGTAATGTAATTTCACGTTCAAGTTAAAAAAAATGGCAAACAATATTAAAGCCTAAAACCCTACAATTATTGTAATACTTCTAAAACTCTATAAACATATAATTGTCTCGTAGGCTAATTTTCTAAGATTCCACTTTACCGTTCACACACATTAGATAGGTAAGGTTACCAGCAAAAATCTCTATCTTGAATCAAATACAAGATTGTTACAAATACATAAAAAAAATTGGGAAACAAAGTAATGCTAGTATTTAAAGGCAAGTTATTCTCATAAGGAAATTTTCAATAATTTCGTCTGTAACAAAGTTTTCCCATATCTGTTATTCCAATATGAACCGGATGTAAGTACCTACTGACGGACTTGGTGAAAAGCTTAATTAATTTCTGGCCAAAGTATTTAATCAAACATGAAAATATTTGCTTTGTACCGCATATAAAATATTATATGATTACCTATGTATATGATTTTAAACGCAGTATAATCTTATATGCCTTTTTTAATTAGATATGGCATCCTTTGCAAGTTATGGAATTGGCAACTTACTTCCGGTATTTTATATGATTGATTTTAATTTTATATGACATTGGATTCGCATCACTATATAAATAAAAAAGACGCTTCACTCTTTATCGAGTCAGAGAGAACCAAGTGTCGAGACACTCTGTTCGCGGCTTTTCGTCCGAAACTCGAGACATTGCGTGTTAAGTGGTGGAACTCAACGCCGCGATTTGGCTTACCACAACAGTGAAACAAAAATAATTTAAACATAATAATTCCCCTGAATGGAAATCGAACCCACAACCAATCGCGGTTATAGTTAGACGCCGTCTCACAAGAAGGCCTCTATAATTTGAGTATTGGATATTGATGATATTATGATATTTTTACATATTAACTTCACGCTGTATCCCACATATAGCAGGGTAGGCAGAGGGAACCTGAGACATGAACCTAGTGTTAAGACACTCCGTTCTCTTATAACAATTCCGTTCCCCACTTTCCGCCAAATTGAGGCATTGCGCGTTGAGTGGCGAAACTCAACGCCGCGCTTTGCCTTGTTACCAAACCCAGGAAATGAAAATACTAACATTTCCCTGGAGTGGGGATCGAACCTACAACCTCTCGTGCTTGCAACCAGTCGCACGCTTGTGCCTTTGCACCACGACAGGCGTTATTCTTACATATTAAGTTATGAAAAAGCAAAATTTCTTTATATTTTATAGGCACATAAACAAAATAGTAAACATAATTTTAATAGATTACATTTTTTTTTAAGTAACCCATAGTGTGAATTCAGAATCGGCATACTAACGTATGTGCCTTAGTATTCCTTGTTGCAGACGGTGGTGGAGGCTTGTCAAAAGAAACGTCAGTGCAAATTCCACACGAGTCCGAAGGCTTTTGGCGTAGACCCATGTCCGGGGTCTCGGAGATTCGTCGAAGTTGCCTATAAGTGCCGTCCATGTAAGTTATTATTGGTATTTGAATACATTATAGTTAATATATATCATACATTAAATAATATTTAACATTTTTAAATATAATTTAAAAAACTTCTAATTGTTCTGTTTATTATGAAACCTATCTTGCAAAAAAGCTGTAGATAGCTGTTTGCGAGATAGAAAACAAACGAAAATTGAAAAAGTATAAAGACTTCTTAAATAAATTGCTTAATATTACTTTTAGAATTTTTGAAGCAAGTTAAATCATTTCCACTGTATAATTAAAATAATTGGAACTCTATAATAATGAGTGTGTTAAGATAGCTAAAATTCGACAAGATTTTTATCCGAATTTCCAAACCTGCAAAAGCTTTAAACGCGATTGGCAAGGTTCCCAACAGGTCAGATTCTTTGGCACCGCTATTTTCGACACAGTTAGCTTTTTGTTTAAAAACATGTGAGGGTAGTTGTACTGGAAAAAAAATTCTACAATTTAAAAACTCAAAAAACATTTGGTTGAAAGTCTCTTGAATATTTAACCTCAATACATTCCCAATTTTGAATCCACTGTACCGTGATAGAATTCGTGCCTCAAGCCTGAAACACTTTTGGGAATTGCAGATAAAATTCTATGCAACTCTAAAAGAACCGAGCTACTGGACCGATAATACAAAGCGATGTGATTTTACACTTTCAAAGCTTTCAAATGTAATATTTAATGGAAATCGCTTAATATCGAATTGAATTTTGATTGAAAATTCATTGTAATACTAGCGATATAAATATATATTTCAGTGTATGAAAGAAAATCCCATAATACTGAGAGTATAATAAAACCCAATGGACAATTTTTAAATTTTATTCCATTTACATTTTTAAATAGTACCTCGTTATAGATAGGACACAAAGTAATACGCTCGGTGCTGAGTTTTAATTCTTTAAAACATTGTTGAAACGAATAGAAAAGACTAAGTTGCTAAAAGCGTTAAAGATAACAACACTAGCGTAATTCAGTTTAAAAGTTGATACAGAGGAAATAAGATAACATTTGGTTTGGCAGATGAATTTCGGAGTAAAGTGGGCTGTGAGAACGACGTGCTTCATTTAAGCTGTAACCCACACTCGAGGGTGGCCATATATTCCGCACAGTACGGACGGACTGAGTACGACTCAATACAATGCCCACAGCCGCGGGGAATGAAAGAGGAAAGTGAGTATCCCCAGAGTTATTACGCTGTCTATAAAAGCATCTGATAAAATTGCGTACAATATCGGTGAAGCTTTCCTTGTGGGATCGTAGTGGAGCACACGATTGGGGTGTACTTAGATTTTTAGCATTAACTGTGAAATTGGAACAAGTTACAGTGCTTATCGGTTTAGTTTTTGTACTCGTATATATTCTTTATACGACACCTATGTTTCTCACTCGTTAATATTTAACATAACATTTTTCGTTTGCTTGTTCATGATCATAAAAACTGATGTAATCTAGAATATATTGGCGTTTTCGCTAATATGAATTAATATTGTCCCTCATTGTTATTGAAAAAAAGCGAGATTAATTAAATTATATTAAATAATTATTACAAAACTTTTTTTTTATATATGTAGAACTGATTTTAAAGACATTTTTTCCGCTTTTTGAACACAAATTTCATATATACACATACATATATAATTATTTTATAACCTTTAACAGCTTGCCTAGAGCCATATGCAACAGAAACATCAATGAGAGAATGCCACGGGAAGAGACGCTGTGTTCTGTCAGCTGACAGCAAAATGTTTGGAAAACCATGCAGGACCGGCAGCCGCACCTACTTAAAAGTCGTCTACACTTGTGGTAAGTTAACGAAGATGTTTTATTTATATAAAAAAAATATTTTAAAAGAATGAAGAAGAAGATGGAAATTTTCTATTATGCTTTTGTCTTTAACATAATAGAAAAATATAATTAATAATGCATTATCAATTATTAGTAAGCACAAAGTATATTAAATAAATCTATATATAATAAAAAACAGTCCTATAATGCCTAAATTATAGAGCAATAATTAGCTGGATGCTTTATATGAGCAAAATTTCGACATTAAGGAGGAATGACATATCAATAAGTTTTTTTATTTTATTTTTTTTTTAACTTCACGCTGTATCCCGCATATAACAGGGTAGGCAGAGGATACCAGAGAACCTAGTGTTAAGACACTCCATTCTCTTTCAACAATTCCGTTTCCTACGTTCCCTAAGTTTCATCTTTATGACTATGCAAATATTATATTCACGATTATTTTTTTCTATTCAAACAAACAATACAAATTCCCAAATGATTAAATACAAAATATTATGATTTATAATGTCACGATTCCGTAAAAAGTTTATAAATCTATATAGAAGAAACTTTTGCCTCTTTTTTCGGTTATTATTTTATTGAAATAATTGGTTTAGCCAATTGGAATTTGTTCCAAAGCAATCCATTTTTGTTTTGACGTTGGGGAAAGTGTACAATTTTTCATTGTTTCAGTTCCCTATGAACGATCAGTCAAAAACTTTTTCTCGTATATCGATATACGGGTACTCTTATTATTTTGTTTTGGCGAACCGATTTCGCTAATATCTATTGCTATTTTTTATTATTGTATTGAATTATTTATTGAATTTGTTTTCTAGGCTGTTTTGTTCATTTTCCTGTTATTTTACTAACACCTATCGTGGCGCAGAGCCACAGGCGTACGATTGTAAACGTGATAGGTTGTGGGCTCGATTCCCACTCCAGGAAATGTAAAAAAGATTAATATTTTCATTTCCTGGGTGTGGAACTAGGCAAAGCGCGGCGTTGAGCTCCACCACTTAGCACGCAATGGCTTAATTCGGCGGTAAGAGGGGAACGGATTGTCTTAACACTGGATTCTCAGGTTCCCTCTGTCTACCCTGCTATATGCGGGATACAGTGTGAAGCTAAAAAAAAATACTACATATAACATAATAAATTTATGAAAGTGTAGGTTAAATAGTCTTTGCCTGAATTATTAAAAGATAGGCAAAATTCCATCGCCACACTTGTCTCTACAGTCGGAGAAATAATTAATATACTGATATTTTTCAATACATAAGTATATAAAGTTTCAGTTACTCAATGAGTGATAGATAACTATTTGCTACTGGGTGTCCTAAGCTACAATTTGCCATATAGGTTCCTTGAGGATTCCATATTAGCTCGCAATTCCTATGGGCATGGGACTAGCAAAATTTTACTTTTTACAGTGAGCATTAATGATATTCATAGAAGTTGCAGGCAACAACTCCTTTTATCATATTATAAATATATTCCGGATAGAATTACATCATAAATCATAATTAATAAAAAGAATAAGAACAAAAACGACTTAATTACTTCGCCGGTTTCGATTCTATCCCTTAAGGCATTCATCATAGTTAGGACTCAGTATTTTTAAAGTTAGTTTGTTTTGTGTTATAGCTAATTAAGCTTCACTCTGTATCCTGCACATAGGGTAGGCAGAGGGAACTAGAGAACCTAGTGATAAGACACTCCGTTCTCTTTTAACATTTCAGTTTCCCACTTTCCGCCGAATTGAGGCATTGCGTGCTGAATGGCGGTACTCAACGCCGCACTTTGCTTTGTTATACGAACAAAAAAATTAAAATACTAAGCATTAATTAATATTTTAATTTCCTGAGGTGAGAATCGAACCCACAACCTGTCGTGTTTAAAATTACGGTATCTACTGCAAAAGTAATATCTGTTATGCTAAGTGTCTTTTGTATTAAAATAAATGGTAATCATTGCTGAAAAGAACTTACTATGTTCTTTCTATTAAGTTTGAAAACTTCTAGATATATTATGTGTGTAATATCTATCATAGATATTGATATACATATATTTCGAGGCCATCGGGACTCAGCGATTTGTTGTGGGTTCGATTCTCTTTCGGGGGATTTATTTTCATATCTAAACTTTGGTAAGATAAAATGCAGCGTTGAGTTCCGCCTTTCAACTCGCAATATCTTCAATTCGTGCAGAAAACGGCGGACGGAGTGTCGTGACACTAGGTTCTCTTTGACCACTCGGCCATGGGGGGTAAAGGATGAAGATGCGTTTTTATATATATAATTTCTTTAGTTACGAAGTAATTCTTAGAAATGTTGAAAATTGTAGATTTATTCTACTCAATATTTCATATGAAATCTGTATATGTAGTCTAATTCTAATAGTGTTTAGAAGGCCTTATATTTTTCTAAGAAAAAAGTAAGCTAATATTTCTTTTGCTGCTTATAAGAATTTACTTTTAAGTTCGTACTTGTTTCGACTCTTCATATATTATACTTATTTTAGATTAAGTGATTTAAATGTATGTCTTACTTCCATTTATATACGTACTAGCTTTCCGCCCGCAGCTTCGCCCGCGTGGAATTCGGTTATATCGTGCGATATGGTAAAGAGTAGACTATATATAGTCTTTCCCTAGGTCTAGACTATTTGTCAAAAATGGTTAAGTGGTTTAGGTGTGAAAGTTGTAAACAGTTGAATAATCTTACATGATTTTATGTTAGACAATAAGGAACTTCCATACAAACTTTCATTCCCTATTTCAACCCCTTCTACTATTTTTTTCGCAATAAAAAGTATCCTATGTCCTTTTCCAAGTTCAATTCTATCTTCATACCGAATTTTATCAAAATCGGTTAAGTGGTTTAGCCATGAAAGCGTTACAGACAGACAGACAGACAGACAGACAGAGTTACTTTCGCATTTATAATATTAGTATCGATGTATGGTAGATTCGTAAGTATGGCGTGGTGTTTTGCAATTCAATGCTCTATATTTGAACCAATTTAATATATTTTTTTATATATACATAATAACTAAATGAAGATTTAAATAGAAAAGAAAACTGAATTCAAAAGAATGCGCTTAAAAGTACAATAATTATAAAAATCTCAAAAACTACATGACATATTGATTTAATTTTAATGATACTATATCAGAAACACTAGCTATTATAAAAAAAAGCATCATCGAAATCGATTCACCCTCTAAAAAGTTATGCGATATTAATTTATCTCTAACCAAACTGACTCTGCTATGCGGGGAAAAGCGTGTAACTGTTTTTTTTTTCGCTCCTTTATTATTACATACATACATAGCTTCACGCTATATCCCACATATATCAGGGTAGGCAGAGGGAACCTAGTGTTAAGACACTCCGTTACCCACTTTCCGCTGATTTGAGGCCGCGCTTTGCCTTGTTACCAAACCCAGGAAATTAAAAAAACTATTTCCTGGAGTGGGAATCGAACCCACAACCTGTCGCGTTTACAGTCGCACGCTTGTTCCTCTTTAATAATAATAATTAAAAAAAGAAAATATCTTATTATATTTCCAAATCATTTAGACGGATTTTAGATTCCCTATACTGTTTTGATACCAATTTCTTTTTATTATTACACTCATCTATTGTATATTGATATAGATATATTTTTAGGTTAACAAAGTTAAGTAAAAAAAATATTTCAATTTCGCAAAAGAAATTTAATATCATCTACAATAAATAAAATGAAATCTAATGAATGTACATTAACGAATAAAATATAACTATAGCTTCAATTCTATGCTTTCGCAGTTTCTTCTATTCTTTCTACAGTTTAAAAATAACTTAAATTGTTATTTTTTTATTGTCGTCCGTTCGTACTTTATCACTTACTACTTACTTTTCAATCATATATTAGTTAACATGTGCTGAATAGTGAAACCCAGCGTCGCAGTTTTTTCTTATTAGATCAAAGAAATAGAAGTAACTTTTTTTGGTGGTAGGAGGTTCGTCCTCCGTCTGGCTCGCGACCACTATCATGTCAAAGACGAACCGCCAAATATCTTATGATGTGTTCCGGTTCGATGGCATGTAAGCCAGGTTTTCCCCCATCCCACCCATCCTTTCCCCAAAATGTAGTGGTTCCGATAGCGGACTACTACATTGTCCTCCCCTTCCATCTGTATCCTCTAGGTTGGCAACGCATCTACAACGCCTCTGGTGTTGTAGATGTTCATGGGCGAAGGTAACCACTTACCATCAGGTGGTCCTTCTGCTCGTTTGCCATCAGTTATCCATAAAATATATATATATATATATATATATATATATATATATATATATATATATATGATCTGACTCCCTTCCACTGTGCCACTATGGCGTCCTCATTTATAAAATTATTAACATTATATCAAAGGCATACCTTTATAGGTTATAGCAAACATGAAAATAATTGGCTATATCCCAAATACAGGGTAATAAGTACACTGTAAGGAGAATTTTTCAATTTTCATTTTTAATTAGCTCGTGAAAGCTTTCCTAGGAATAATTATTGAGCTTCTGTTTAAAGTAAAAAAGATTGATAATTTTAAAAAAGGTTTAAGAATTATTATGAGGTTTTTTAGTAGTTTTTTTTATACTTTTCACTTGTATAGTGCGTATATCACAATGTAAAACAATCAATACAAGGCTATATTGAACTACTTTTTGTTGATTTTTTATGATAGTACAATATTTTCATTCCATGAAACGGGATATAAAACAAAACGAGATTATTTTATAGTATTTTTTCTTTTTTTTTTTTTTTAACTTCACGCTGTATCCCGCATATAGCAGGGTAGACAAAGGGACCTAGTGTTAAGACACTCCATTCTCTTTCAACAATTCCGTTCCCCACTTTCCGCCGAATTGAGGCATTGCGTGTTCAGTGGCGGAACTTAACGCCGCGCTTTGCCTTGTTACCAAACCCAAGAAATGAAAATACTAAATTTAACATTTTCTGGAGTGGGGATCGAACCCATTTTTCTTTATTTTTAAAAATTTGATTAATAAGCATACATTTTTTATAACGCAATTAAAATTTTCCAAAGATGCCTATGGTAGTAGAGTATAAGATTTAACCTTAACCAAGTATATTTATATTGTTTTCAAAAAATAATTTCGTTTTCAAAATGTAAACAGTTTCAAAGTTGTAATCGCTCTTTAAGCGTGGAAGGCAAATATACTATAGTCAAAGCCTATAGAAACATATATTCATTTTCATACACTATTCTCTCCACTCTCTTCGTTTCTTTTTAAATACATAGAATTTTAAATTAAAAATAAAATAATATTTGATATAACACATAAAACAGTTTTGCGTAATCTTGTTACACTTGTTCTATTATAATATAAATTCATTTTCCAGAAACCTTACAAAATATACAGAATAAATAGCACTTTTTCTCTAAGAATTTCCCGAACCGGTTGAAGTATTCAATGTTTAGAATAACTCCCACATAAAGCTTTTGTTTACTTACTTACATTTATTGCTTTAGGCACTGACAACATTATATCCCTCGTTTATAAATACACTGTTGATGTACGTTTTTGCTTCGAAATTGAGTTTTTTGTATGTATGTGTGTTAAAAGATTATTAATAAACCGACTTCAAAATGAATGACTAGATTATGAACCAAATTTTTTGCTCCTTTTTTTCTATGACAGGTAGTGCTTATGGTGTGGTTGAAGGTCTTTTATTGAAATATTCCTAATAATTGTACTTTTTAATGAATTATCTTTGAAGTCAAAACTTTTCATTAAAATTTTAACTATATACGAAACACATTCGGGGGTATAAAGTTCTAATAATATCACAATCAAATGTTTTAAGGAACAAGTAAGCATGTAAGATCTAAATTATATATATCTATAGTTTGTTCAGTATCATGTTTATCGGATTTCGAATCGCTAGCGGTTCCCTAGGAACAGACATGTTCTTGCGTCTAGTGCATCAATAATATAAAATATACTTTGTTTATTAAGATGTATCTAAGAATCAGATTAAATAGAATTCCATTAAAATTTAATATATTATTAGCTTCACTAGCAAATTTATACCGCCATTATTATAACGCCTGTCGTGCCGCAGAGGCACAAGTGCGCCTGTAAACGTGACAGGTTGTAGGTTCGATTCCCACTCCAGGAAATGTAAATGTTTAATATTTTAATTTCTTGAGTTGGGTAACAAGGCAATACCTCAATCCAGCGGAAAGTGGGGATCGGAGTCTCTTAACACTAGGTTCTCTGGTTCCCTCTGCTTCCCTACCCTGCTATACGTGGCATACGTGGAAAAAAATCTGACTTTAAATAAAATGCACTAAAAGTAACATTAATACTCAAAAACTACTGCTCAGATCTTTGCTAAGTTATTATATGAAAAAAGAATCATTCACGTAGCTTCACCCAGTAAAAAGTTATGTGTTAACACAAATAAAAAATAGAATCAAATTGATCTGACCTTTTTTTATGAAGTCGGTTAAAAAGGAGTTTTATCAACGACTATATCGACCAATGAAATTACATTTTTCCCGAATATTACAAAGTTGAATTAGATTATCGGAACATTTTATTTGAATTCATTGCTGGTTTGCCCTAAACTAACATTAGACGTGACCTCAAATCAACGATTTCATAATATTTTCGGAGGCTAGGAAACATTTCCTTAATAAACTTAAAGAGTTGGTAACTTACGTCATAAGAGAAGGTTGTTTAACTTTACATATTATGTTAAACTTTTTGTTTAAAATACCTTCTTATCAAGAAAATGTAAAAGACACGGAGAGATAAGATATTTATCTATCTTATCTTTGAAAATGTCGCAAATAGTGGAATTAAACTGTTTTTTGCACTTTTTCCGCTTCGCATCATCATCAGTGAGAACCTTATTTCAAAACGCTATGTGCGTCTTTTTTTTATTTATTATTATTTCATAATTTTACAAATATTATTTTATAACTAATAACACTACAAAAAACCACTCAGGTTTATGTCGAGTGCCATATTCGTCCTTATTTATTAAATTGCATTTATATAATATTTTTTTACATATATAATCGAAACAGTGAGTGTTAAGTAGCGGAACTAAACGCCGTGTCATACCAGAGCAAACAGTTGAAAATAATCTTGAATTTCCCTTTTTACATCCAAATCCTGTCCCACTGCGCCACTATCGCCTCACAATACACAATAGTCAAACTATTTAGGTTACAAAAACATTCAATTTGCAAGTTTATATAACAGAATTCGTCTAAGATCTTTTTAGGTACGCACATTAAGGAATCTCGAGATCAATATTTCCAGTCCGACTGGCGTCTATCATGAATATAAAACAAGAATCATCACAGATCACATCCGTCTATCTTATTTTATTATCTCAACGAATGTTAGAACGCTTTCATTGCCGGGCTAACGAAATATACTGGTTCTATAAATAAAATAGGGCATCTTATAGGGAAGAACCCTCGTTCGGTTTAATAATACTTAGCTTTATATGAACTGTATAAGCGTTTGCTTGTTTTTGTTTTGTCATTGATTAGTAATAAGGATATTTGTATTTTTGCTACGATTTATTAATTGATGTTGACAGTGTGGTGCGGGTTCGAATATAATTTGGGTAAATATTTATGTACATTTTAGATATTTTAACTACGAAAGCGACAAAAGTATATATAGTAGAAACTCTACTTTTTACACGTAAAATGTTTTCTTAAGTTAACACAAAAGGTAAAAGTTTCTTTCTTTATTCTTATCGTAAATCGAAAACTAAAAGATATTATTATATTGGTTTATCTTGATAAAACCGGGATTAGATATTGAGGCTATCGTGTCACAATGGGGCAGCATCTGACTGCAAACTCGTCAGGCTGTGGTTCCAATTCCCACAGTTACTATGCCAATCTTAATCAGTTACTATCCCAAACTTACTATGCCAATGAACTTAATTTAGCAGACACGCATTTCGAATATAAACAAAAGCGTCTAGTCAGCTAATACCAACTGATTCAAGTACTTTAAAGGAATTTATAATTATTACGTAACTTCATTGAAGTTTAAGAAAGGATTAATATAATAAATATTTGTGTGTTGATTAAAATTATTTTTATATGCTTTCCATAGACGGGTCGTCGTGGTGCAGGGGTTATGGGTTCGATTTCCACCCAGGGCAATGTCATTCTTCAAACCTCTATTATATTTAAACTATTTTTATTTCACCGCTCTAGTAAGACAAAGCGCGGCGTTGAGTTCCGCCAATGCCAATTCTTAAAGCGATATATCTCAAATTAAAGAATAACAATTTTGTTTTCTTTATTTTTCCATATTCTTTTTAATTATAACTAATTCGATTTATTTAGATTAATTATATGCACTATATACAGTTCTCTAAGAATTGCGTCACCGATTACTTAATTTAGGAATTGTGCAAAGCAGTGTTCTGGAATTGTATAATGGGTCCAAACAAAGAAGTCCCGTTTTACGGACGAAATAGAATAAATAGTTCTTTTTTTTTAACTTCACGCTGTAATCAGCATATCCGCAATAGCAGGGTAGGCAGATAGAACCAGAGAAAATAGTGTTATGACACTCCATTCCCTTTCAACAATTCCGTTGTTGTTGAGCGGCGGAACTCAACGCTACGCTTTGCCTTGTTACCAAACCCAAGAAATGAAAATACTAAATTTTACATTTCCGAGAGTGGGAATCGAACCCACAACCTGTCGCGTTTACAGTCGCACGCTTGTGCCTCTGCGCCACGAGAGGCGTTCAAATAAATAGTTATTTAACATTTATTTATTTTATATATTATTAAGAAAAATTAGAAAGGTTAAGCGCAGATTTCTTACTTCATATAAAGAGTATAATAAATGATATTAAAGGAGGTTTGAAAATTTGTGTGTACGTACGTAAGATGTTATACTTTTTTGGCGTTACAAGTTAAAAAGCTTTCTAACAATTTTATCATTATAATAATAAAAACTAATTATATAAAAAAAGACATTTATAATAAATTGAAATAAAGTTTTAATATAACGTATTTCTAGTCAAAAATTACATATTAATTTTTGCATAGTAAAAATTTACTCTAACCCTTTTTTCCAGATACACAAAAAAAGTATAATTTCAGTAAAAAGAGACACATTTAGTACTTTATAAAAAAAATTAATAAAAAAAAAAAAAAAAAATAGTCCCGCTGAGTTTCTTACGCCGGTTCTTCTCAGGTCTGAGGCATTAAATTTAGTGAACCGGTGGTAAATTATTTGACGTTCAAAAAATGAAGCTTGTAACTTCTTATTTTGAATAAAATTATTTGACTTTGACTTTGACTTTGACTTTAAATCAAATATCTATCATTGATTCGTTATCACACAATTTTAAAAATGACTCACATCTCAACATAAATAAATGTAAAATTAAATAGTTTTCAATATTTTATTATATCACGAATTTTACGTAATTAAATAAAAATTCAAACAGTACGCATCAAAAGCCTCCGATAATCCGTTTAACGACACGATTCAGTTTGATAGTCCGACCGTTAATAATATGAAATGCCGGCAAAGCTTCGTACGACATCCGGGGTTGTTTGACTACAATCCTATGGCATATCTCTATTGAAATCACGATATTTGGGCATATCCGGTAGATATTAAAATCGAAATTTAATTAAGATTTGACACTAAGAAACATTTTTTTTTAATATACTGTTTCCTTTCATTAAATAATTTGTTTGATTTTTAAATATTTACTAACCGACTTCCTAAAAAAGAGGGTTCGCAATTCGATTGTACTTTTTTATGCGTTACTACATATCTTTTTATTTCGAGAAACTATTTTGACGATTTCTTTTCATATGATAAGTAGTGTTTCTTTAGTTAATAGCTGTCGAATAGTTTTTGAGTTATTCGTAATAGTGTCACTTTTAAGAGCATTTTATTTGGCATCGATTTTCATTTTTTGCTAAAAGCTTTATTATTGTCAATTAACAATTAATGCATTTTTGTGAGTAAAACATAATATTTCATACATATATATTTAAATATCTAATATATATATGTACAAACTTTAAAACCCAAGAATGTGCAGTTCACAATGGAGTCATGTCAGCAAATATCTCCGAGTCCATTTTGTTCTATAAAGTTGTAGAACAATAGAAAGGCTTGCAGACGTACTATATTAATCTGAATATCATCGTTGGTTGTATTGTCTAGAATTATTTTAATAGCACACACACTGATATATCAGTATGTTTTTGGGTGAAGTCATATAAAGTTTGAGGCCTTTGTGGCGCAGTGGGACAGCTTCTGTAAAAGCACTTGGTTGCAGGTTCTATCCAAACTCAAATTATATTTAAAAAAAAGAAAAATAGTAAGAACTATACATATATAACGCCTGTCGTGACGCAGAGGCACAAACGTGCGACTGTAAACGCGACAGATTGTGGGTTCAATTCCCACTCCAGGAAATAGATTTTTTCATTTCCTGGATTTGGTAACGAGGCAAAGCGCGCCGTTGAGTTCCACCACTTGCGGAAGATAACTATTATAATTTTCATTTAAATTTAGTTAAGATCTGATGAGTAGTTTCTGAGCTATTCGTTATAATTTTACTTTTTAGTGCGTTTTACATGAAGTCGGTTTTCTTTTCTTGTTAAAATCTAATTATCATGACAAAGAACAGAACAAAGTTTATTCCCTAAATTACGGAAACCATGAAATTAAGACATATTCTAAGAAATACGCCGTCACGATTTACAAAATATACGTTAAGTTCACCAACCATTAAAAGTTTAGGGTAAAAAGCGAAATACTTGAAAGAATACATTAAAAAACAAAAAAAAGTCCAATCGCGGTTGAGTCACGTACGCTAAAAACGCAACGCTCCAAAATATAAATCACCCTGAATTCTAAAATTAACGTTCCATGTTATAATAATAATCTTTCTTCATACAAATTGTTATCTTAAGTCCTTATACTAAAGTGGTTGTTAACTTGCAGTGCCCCGAACGGTCCTGAAAGAGCGTTACGAGAGTGCCCCTGAAGAGGACGAAGTCACTCACGATGCATCCGATCTTGAACACGACGATGTTGGTGAGTGTTTCTCAATTTTAGATAGATTAAAAATAACATTTGCTGATATAATAGGTAAGAGTATATGTAAGTAGGTTTATTTTACTTCTAAAACATAAGTAATATACAATATTTTAATTACTGTACTTCGTATTACTGTAATTATTGTTCCGTAATATATATATATATATATATATATATATATATTATTAATATTATTATATAAGCAATGAATACATTTTATTTATGATGAGAGATAATCTAATCCTATTTCAATAAATGATTACACACCACACAAAAAAAAAGTTAGCGTAAGATTCAATTGCTCAGTACTCAAATCTATAAAAGTCAATTGGTATTTTTGATGTTTTAAAGTGTTAAAAAACGCAGTGGGACTCAAATCTGCGCCTCTATGAAACCGTCTAAGCGCTCTGACTGCTATGCCATGCGCTCTTATTTAGCTGCTTCGAAATTCTCATATGGTGGTTACAACTTTTTTTTAGGTTCTCTTTAGAGAAATTTTTACGCGACTAGACTTAAAGCGGAAAGCGGCTAAAGTTGCTTTTATATATGCGTATGTGCCGATTAATACCACTTCAACAATTTTAAGTTACGAAGAACATATTATTGAAAAAAACATATTATTCTGTCCAAGAATACTATAATGATGTCAATGTGTGGAATTAAATGCTGTTGACGCTCACCCCGGAGGCTCATCACAGTTGTATATTTATTGTAAACATTTTATTTGAAAAGAGCAACTGTTGAGTGTCTTGCCAGCTTTTCTCAGCAGAACTGCCTTCCGAGCCGGTGGTAGTTTCCGTTAGGACTGACAAGACTGACACCTTTGTAAGTTGACGATTCGAAAGTGCTTGTAATAACCTACTTGAATAAAGAATATTTTAATTTTGATTTTTGATTTTGAATAAAAGCATTATACCTTCACCACAAAAAAATATAAAAATCGCTAACCTGTCATAAACCTAAGTCCAAGTAAATAACATCGTATCATCAAGGGTTAGCTGAGCATTGTTTCATTCATACTCTGCCAACATGGAGTTTGTAATTACGCTGGCTTAACGAGACCGCCCCTAGCCCTCTATGAGCCCTATGAATGAGATATGAATCCACGATATATTCATGTGATAATTACCATCCTCTTATCCAATTACCCAGCCTAAAATTTTAATTAAATTTGCGAGAAGCTAACGTAAAATGACTAAAATAATATCTACTTTGCTTTTGTCATAGGCTATGACTATAGGCTGCTTATTAGTGAACCCATTATGAAAGTATGGATGGGAAAAGTGAGTTTTCGTAATAAAAATTAGCAAATTTTAGAATTAATTGACTTTATTGTACGTAATTATGATGTTTAATATGTTTTTATTTATTTATTTATTTTATTCTTTATTACACCAACAACAATTATAACAAAAACAAAAAGAAAAACAAAAGAAGTAAGTAAAATTTTGGTGTAAAGGCGGCCTTATCACCACAGGTGATCTCTTCCAGGCAACCCCTACCATGGAAAAGAAAATAATGTGCAGAGATATAGATAGGTTGGCGTACAAATGATATTAACATTTTCTTAATATAATAAACTTACTTAAAAATAGTTAGTTGTTTTTAGTAGATAAATGTTACAAAAATTAATAACTGCATAAGAAATATACATTTTCATTCGTCTCATATTTTTATAGGAATTTTGTGATTATTTAGTACATGTTAGTTTCAGTCCATGGCTTTGCCTGTCTGGTTATTTTTAGACTCAGAAAATAAATAATCCGATAACTGTCTTATAGACCAATGTCCTACTGACCTTTATGAATAGGTTTAATCTAGTAAATTATTTGTATGACAAATTTAATTGAAATCCGTAAAGTATGTCTTGACCAAAAAAATACAATACTAATATCTATTATTTATTTAACATCTATACCTGTTATAGACAAGAAAAGAAAAAATGTCTTAATTCTCTTTATCTATCCAAATTTGAAACTACTAATGCTGTCTTCGAAACAAATGCTAGATATGAACTGATGATTGTACAAGACTAGCCAAGGTCTTTAGTTGGCTATAGAGAGATTTTACTATATAGCCCTCGCACCTACCCCTACCGCGTGTATATTATAAATAATATACAAAAAAAAACATTAGAAATGAATATTGACATTTCCACCATACACACAAGAATACGTTGAAAGGAAAATATTCTAATCGTGGTCGTAACCTCGCCGCCAAACAGCTCAGTTATTACCTTCCATTACAGTTAACATAAAATATAACAATGTTACCCGTTCGAAAGGACTCAGTTTCAAACATTCGAAGGAATGACCTTTTTTATATTCAAGATAAAATCACAGAGGAAAATAGCGAAATAATCATAACAAGAGAATTCGTCTCAGGCTCGTCCCAAGATGTGAATTTTTGTTGGCGTTCTTCAAATTTCCAAAGGGCTGTTGAAAGCTTTTCATAAGATTATTCTTCTTTATTTGTTTATTTATCCTTTTTGGTAGAGATACATTTGTGGGTTAATTTAAACTTACAGTACATTAATCGAAAGGTTTAGAAATATTTTATGTGTTTTTTACGTTTATAACATATATAGTATTCCTCGCCAAAATAAAAGAACTAAATTAAACTGAACTGATACAGTTTTCCCAGATAATAGTTAGTCACAAAAAATCTAACGTCAAGACACTCTTTTTTTCTACTCCTTATGTGAAATCGAATGCCACGTTTTGTTTTACGATAACGATGAAACAAAAATTATCAATAAATAATTCCCCAAGTGGGAATCGAACTCATAACCAACTGCGTTTCAAGTCATATGCAGTTCCATTGCACTAATGATTGTATTATGTCATTATATACAACAATACGCTTATTCATTAAAATTATTTCATTATCATTTTACATACAGTGAAATAATAGGATATAATCAAGCTTACCAGTGAAATCACTGATAAGCTTGATTATACGAATATTATAAAGATACCTATGTAAAAAATATATTTTCGACTCCTCCGCAACACCTACACAATTACGAAAACATAACTAGATTAGACGGAATAGCCAAAGATTTTCATAAAAACGCACTTGAAATACTAATTAAGTTTTAACAAAAAAAGGAAACCAACTTCAAAGGAAATGCACGATAGAGTAATTATTTAAAAAAAAGGATATCTCAAAAACTGTTTGTCAGAACTAAATTTAAATGACACCATATCCGAAGCAGCTATCATATAAACAAAAAAATCAAGAATATTGTTTCACCCAGTTAAAACCTATACGGTAGCACATATAAAAAATACAGTGTAATTGATAATATCCTCTTTTTTTAAATCGATTAAAAATAAATATATATTACACACAATATATAAGTAATATATATGTTTTTACACACATTTGTATAAAGCCGCTAGTTTTATTTAAACTGGAGAACGTAATAAAATACAAATATAAGCATGACTCGACCAATACACAATTCAATTTAAAATGATAAAACCAGGCGAATGTAATTTTATTGGGGACTGAGTAATTTTATATTTTCATTTGTATTGTTTATAAATAAATAAATTTATATATTTTCAATCAATCACCAGAGCCATCATCCACTATCCACTACAGACCATCGTGGCTCAGTGGGGATTTTTGGCTCTAAAAGCGATGGTGGATTTGATTCCCATTCGATTCCATATTTAAATTGTCATTTCTCTCGCATTGGTAAGACGAAGTGTGGCGTTGAGCTCATTTCTCAACAAGCAATGTCCCAATTTGGACGGGAAGTGGCGAACAAAGAGTCTTAACACTAGTTTCTCTCTCACTGCTATGCGGGACTTGACATTTACAATAATTTATCTCGAGCATTTATTAATTTCTAGGAAGAAATTAGAAGCAGAAGGATGAAACTATCTGCTGTACTTCAGTGTTAAAATATAATGGTGCAGATGTCAATTACTATTTCACTAAAGATAGTACTGGTTATGAAATTTTCTTCTGTGTCATATCCGGATTTTGATTTTGTCCGATGGTAATTTCTGAACGCAATAGTTTTTTTACCAAAACTGTTCTGATGCCAAACAAAGAACAGGAACATTTCTTTTATCATTCTCAAGGAATTTTTTTCTTCCAGAATTAATAGAACCAAATAAAAAAGACCAGCTTCCAAGAGAACTACGTTCGACGGTTATAGACAATGATTTTACCACTCGTCAGCCTCAATCCTAATCTAAGATACCATCAGGAAGAAAATTATGCCGTATTTATTTACTATCAGGAAGAATATTATCTAGTGGACTTAAATTGCAGATTAAATTCTCTTCGTTACACCTTGCAACTCAGTAAAAATTGGAAATTTTTGTTTTTGAAAATGGCGAAACTTGAAACTGAATTATGCCACAATAAACCGTGGGATCTGGAAATCTTTCCGTTTGTAGTTCTTAAATTAAGTCATAATTAAAGTAAAAATAGAATGAGAATGTAATATTTTTTAATATTAAAAAAGTACGTATTGTTACTTAAGCATAGTGAAAAAAGTTATTAAATATGTTTATGTGAGTAAAAAAATACAAAATAAATATTTAGTTTTGCTATCCATATTTTATATTCTTATTATGTGAAGTCTGTTAATATCTATCTCGATACCAATATTTGGTTTAATTTATAGATATTAAAAATAGGCGCATTTTAATTTGACGTCTGACAGACTACACCTTAGATATTAACAAAAAGTTCACCTCAGTTGGAGAAAGGTTCAGAAGGTCAAATGTGCATTATTTAAATATCCTTCTATTTATCGCTATTTTAAATTAAAAAAAATATACCATAACGCCTGTCGTGGCGCAGAGGCATAAGCGTGCGACTATAAGCGACAGATTGTGGGTTCGATTCCCACTCCAGGAAATGTTAATGAGAAGCTAAAAACAAAAAAAAGTGGTACCAATTTTTTCTCTCTCTTCTCTTCTCCAAAGTCTTGCAACGTGTGTAAATTTTAAAGTAATGTAGATATTTTTACCATTGCTTCAAAATATACACCTGTGTCCAGATCTGATGGCGATACAATTTTCAGAGAACCGGAAATCCTTGCCAGGGTAACAAGAAAATAATTTTAACCGTTCTATTTTCCTCCTTTCCCCTCAGTGAGAGTCAGTACGTGCTAGGTGACAGAGGTCAAATTTAAATTTAGCCCGAACACCATTGATCGTCTATATGCCTCACGGGCTTTGAACCCTTAAATAACTTCCAACCATATTAAATATCTAATATTATAGACGCAATAAAATTACACGTAAAAATATAAATAGCTTATGTTTCTTTTGAATATTTTTCTTTCCAATTATTGGTATAGATCATTGACATCTAAGCAATGAATTAGTATAGCATGTTACTATATTAGGTACATTTTTAAATTTAGAGGCCTAAAAATAACTAGCTTGAGTGTAAACGCGATTGGTTGTGACTTCGATTTCCGCTAGGGGAAATGATATTGCGAACGGAGTGTCTTGGCACTAGGTTTACACTTTCTTTCTTTCTTTTATGCTGCGTGAAGTTGTTTTTTTTATAATTATATAAAACTTCCATGTGTAGCGCACGATATGCCTATACTAATAACTGCGCAAACATACATTGTTTGGTCGGTTATTAGCATCGGATACCATTATTTAACGCATCAGCGGTTTTGATATCCATTAATATTTGTTATGTTAATTTATAAATAGGTCTAAAATTCATAAATATGTGTATTGAACATAAATACAAATACAGTTTTGTCATGAAATGAATTAAGTAACGGGTACTGTAGTTAGAATTTTGCATAGCAATTGAATTAGTATTTTCATTTGAAAGTGGGGAACGGAAATGTTAGAAGAGACCGGAGTGTCTCAACACTAGGTTCTCTGGTTCCCTCTCCCTACCCTGCTATGTGCTATTACACATTTTGTTGTATCGTCAATAACCGACTCCAAAACTCTAGGCGGACTTTTTAATGTGACTATTGCATATTTACTGGGTGAATCAATTTTAATAGTACTTATGTGATCACATTTAAATTTACTTAAGATCACACGAGTAGTTTTTAAGTAATTCGTCAAAATGGTACTTTTTGTGCATTTTCACTGAAATCATTTTTTCTTAAAATGTCAGACGCTCCCACTTCGATATTTTCGATAATTTCAGGTGGCATCCCGCACAAAGCAGGTAAAGCAGAGGGATCTTAAGAACCTAGTATTAAGATACTCCATTCTCTTTTAACATTTCCGCTCCCCACTTTCCACCGAATTGCGGCACTGCGTGCTGAGTGACGAAACTCAACGCCACGATTTGCCTTGTTGCTACGATATAATAGATCATAAAGAAACAAAATTAATAATAGATACATTATAGTAGCTCATTTATAGAAAAAGCTGTGGTAGGGCTCCAAGCATAGCCCTTAAAAGATTATCCCTAAGCTCTTAATACCTCAATAAAGGCGCAAACACATAAAGAGATGCTAAATGTTTTATAACGCAAGCTATGTTGTAAAAATGTTCAGGTGGTAATAAAAATTTTATATTTTATTACTTGCCAGCATTTTTATGGACTTGCGGTAACTAGAGCTACTTAGGATTTGTTTATAATAACTCTATTATAAATGGCGGAATGGAGCATCTGTATAGTTTTATGATTGCATATAAAATAGTTTCACGCTGTATCCCGTACGTAGGCAGGCAGAGGGAACTAGAGAACCTAGTGTTAAGACACTCCGTTCTCTTTTAACATTTCCGTCGTCCATTTTCCGCCGAATTGATGCATTGTGTGTTGAGTGACGGAATTCAAGGCCGCGTTTAGTTATGATTTCATATTTAGACTGTATATATAATTTAAGATTTGTAATAATCGATTTTATTCTTTACGTAATTGAGCTTTTCAGAGGCCATCGCGGCGCAGTGTGTCTGGCCGTAAGCGCGATAGGTCGTGGGTTGAGTTTCCACTCAGGAGAATGATGATATGAATGATCATATTTAATGATTATATGACGAGAATGATTATATTTAAATTAATTTCATGCCTCTGCTCTGGATCGTGTTGAACGGACGTAGTGTTTTGACATTAGGTTCTACTAGGACTATCCTATTATGCGATATAAAGCGTGAAGCTGAATTATGAATTAATTGGCTATCGTGCTGTGGCCAGTGAGACGTCGCAAACGTGGTTGTTTTGCAACCACAATATTTAAAATTGCCAAAGAATAAATTTAAAATATATTTCTTTTAAATCATTTGATTTTAGATATAAAATATGAATTTTATGTGTAAACTAAAGTAACATATCCACATCAAAATAATTAAAATTTTAACAAAAAAGAATATCCACTTCAAATAAATTGCACTAAAGAATAAAATTAACTTACGAATAACTCAAAAAACTCGTGACTTCTCAACGAAATTTAAATGGAACCACATCCGATGTTCTAGTTATTACCAAAATTTATTCACCCAGTTAAAAATTATTCGGTAACTCACTCATTCATTATTAAAAATATAATGCAGTCGAAATGAGAACCTCTTTCTATTTATTAAGTTGGTTAATAACACATTTGGTTAATTACAATTTATAAAGATTCTATGTAATTTTACCAATAAATAACGTTAAATATCTCATTCCTCATATTTTTATCCATCACTAGCACATTATTATCCAATAATTGTCCAATAATCGTAACATCGGCTAAGGTAATTCCTATTACGTTTGACACGGCAAGTAATTTGTAATCCTGACATTATTATTAAGGCATTATGGAGATACGATCTAGGAAATTTGCTTAATCCTCTCTTAATTTGAACTCGTGCAATTTGCTGGGATTTGTTTGCAGACGTCGGTTTCTTTACTTTGACCGTGTAAAAACGGATTAAGTCTCTTTGAGGAGCTTGGGAGTGTTCGGGATAAAGTATACGTTGAAGAAATATAGCTTTTAGAGCGAACAGTCGCTTTGTATCGTTTGAGAAATTAAATTATTTTGTGTGCCATTAAATACAACTAGTTTTTTTGTAAATATCTTGCGTATTATTTGGGACATTTTATAACCGATTTTATAAAAGAAGGAATTTCTTAATTCAACTGTATGAGTTTTTATGTCAGCATCGTATCACTTTTACTGAGTGAACAAATTCCAATTAATGATATTCAAATTGACTTTTTGGTGCATTTTACAATAAGGGTGAACGGAGTGTCTTGACATTAGTTACATTCTGACTACCCCGCTATGCGGGATAAACCGAAGTTGTTTTTTTACTGTACACAAAAACAAATATTTCAAAGCAAACAATATAATATATTATTTTGTGTAATAGAATAACTTACTTACTTAGCTTCACGCTGTGTGTTAAGACACTCCGTTCCCCACTTTCCGCCGAATTGAGGCATTGTGTGCTGGGTGGCGGAACTCAACGCCGCGCTTTGCCTTGTTACCAAACTCAGGAAACGAAAAATTCCATTTCCTGGAGTGGGAATCAAACCCACAACCTGTTGCGTTTACTGTCGCACGCTTGTGCCTCTGCGCCACGACGAA
This sequence comes from Philaethria dido, assembly GCA_033558755.1. Classification (NCBI taxonomy): domain Eukaryota; kingdom Metazoa; phylum Arthropoda; class Insecta; order Lepidoptera; family Nymphalidae; genus Philaethria; species Philaethria dido. The sequence continues at coordinate 80,940 of JAKGSA010000858.1, read as the reverse complement.
ATAAAACATAGCACTGTCAGCTCTTAACGTACGCTGTAGTCATTTAGCCTAAAATCCCTTTGAGGAAACGCGCTCATGTTCTTAATCTATTAGTGATGTAATATCTTATGAGATAATATTTCTTCTTCTAATCTGTTTTGATCTTATCTTAAAATGTGTTTATAATGACTTTTATTTTGTTTATGGTAAAGTTAACTATTTTTTTATTTATATAGTAGGTATTCCAGTTTTTAATAGGAATGAAAAACTAGAACAAAATAATTGAGTAAGCCTTCGCGATACGATATCGGTCTAAAAGATATAAAACATCGAAATTATTTTTAATCGATTTCAATAATGGATAAAGCTCTCAATTCAACAGTATTGTTTTATGTGTGTTACCCCATATTTTTTTACTGGGTGAACCAATTTTGATGACACTTTTGTATATGATAGGTAGTGCTTCTGATGTGGTCTCCTTTAAATTTAGTTAAGATCTGACGAGTAAGTTTTGAGTTACAAATAATAATTTTACTTTTTTTTTTTTAATATCAGCAGAACTTATAGGTAAGCTGACACACGGTAAAATGTAGCAGTACGATGTAAAAGAGACAAAGTTTTATACTTTAATATTTGCTACCCATAATTTGTTGATAAATAAAAAAAATGGTAAATCGAAAAAGCATACATTTTAGGGCAGACATTTAAAATTTAGGTTTTATCCTGAAAATGTTGATTTTTTTTAATCTGGTTCAATCATTTATTTACCCTATAAATAAAACATATACTACTATTAATATGAAAAAATATTACTGTTCCAGTCGACTTATCAACCTAATCACGCGTGATACGGATATATTTTTATTAAATCCTTGTTTGTTTTAGATGAGACAAATGACCGATGGTGGGGAGAATCAGCAGTACCACCAGCACCAGCAGTCGCTGCTGTTCCACCTCAACGGCCTTCTGTTTCAACTAACTTAACTAGAGAAGAGCCCTCGATAGCACCACCAGGACATCACATGCCTAAAGATTACAGTATGTTATTCGAAAATAATAGATAGTACATAAGATGTACACACATGTACACACAACTACATATACACTTATACACAAACATATATACACATTAAACAATTTTTTTTCTTCTAAATTGGAAGACAAGTCTTAATCCAAATCACAAAAGAACGTTATTCTATAAGAAAATATAATAAATACATGAGATGCACACATCTAAACACAAATACACGTACACATATTCGTATACATATTCGTATACATACACAAACATATATGTAAATTCCACATAACCGTTTTTTCTGTATTTAGAGACTATGAGCTTGAAGCCATTGCCACAGAAAATTAAAAGCGATTTTTCGAATATTACGCAGTAAAAACTGCACGTGCAAATAGTCTAGACCCGCTTAGCTGCAGACAAATAAAATACTGTATAGGTTGTGTTCGTACTAGTTTTATCGTGTACTCACTTGTATCATGAATCTCTTTTTATGAAACCTCAGAGAGCTCAAGTTAAATTATTTTACATATTTCTTTCAAATTTCATTCAACAGATATGAAACGTTTTCACAGAATATTTAGAAAAAAGAGACTGATTATTTCATTCCACTTTCGTATACCTAGATATTAAATAGGCCCAAAGACGGTACACAAATATCAATTACACTAAAGCTTGAAATGTAATTTTACCCTTTAAAGTATTTTACGTATTCTTGGAGCACTTCAAGTTAATTAATATTATATTTGGTTAGCCTTTTAGGGCTTCTTTAATATTTTGACTGGAGCCGTTGTAATTAACACCAGCACCTCCAGGCATTAACAAGGCAAGACCCTATTATTACGTACAGTTTTGTACTCAAAATGTACCAACGTAATAAATATTTAACTATGAGTATATAAACTTTGCGGACAATGCTTACCCCTTTTCGAACCGCAAAACATGGACGCTGAATTTGCTTCGTGGCGCATAAACCAAAACTCGGCCTGAGTTTTGTTTTGCTTGCTCTAGTTATATTGTACGAGATATTTTTGTGCTAGAATTTACTTTGACAGTGACTTTAAATCCTTTATAAATCTGTACGTGGGAATTTATATTCCATTTGTTTATTTTTAGAATTTAAAACTGGTGTGGATTAGAATATAAAAAAAATGAAATTAAGAAAAGAGCTGTTGTTTTTAGTATTAAAAAGTAATAATTAATATATGTTAACAGATCAATTCGACATGATGTACGTCTACATAATCGCCGCGGCGGGTGGAATCTGCCTTATGTGCCTTATAATCGGAATCATTCGATGTGCTATGCACAAAAATACCACCGAGCAAGCCAAAGGTCCAGACGTGTCAGCATCCACAGACATACCAAACGGTTTCAACGACAGTATATCAGAAGTAGACAACGACATCAACATAACAAGCCTCTCGGGGCCGGTGGACACGGTTGACTCAAGTTTAAAACAGGATATGCAAATCACCAGCATGGTATCTAATTTGAGCCCAAAAATCAATCGATACGTCGGTCGACCGGTGCCTAATACGTACCCGCATATGAGCACTAACATGTACGGACAGGTAGCGGAATTCCCCGTAGAAATGCCTTTACGAACTATGCCTCACGGTACTCTCGGCCGCGGTGTTGCGGTCAAGACCCTTCCCCGAATTCAAATGCAAACCGAGACCGATCCCAACTCGAGAAATTTATATCGATATTCAAACGCCCAGTACTACTTCGGGTGACAACAAGACGCGCAGTGTGCGGACGTGTCGAGAACTTACTGTTTCTAGTGTAGTGAAAGAACTTTATATTGTCCTACTTTTAAATACAGAAACTGTGATATTAATTGAAACTTTCCTATTGTTCTGAGAATTGTTTACGAACTACAGATATAGAAGGCGCTGTGTTTTTATCAATATTGTAAATTAAAATGAACACTTTGTTTCTTATCTTTAAGTTAGATAATAATAGACAAGTGGTTTTGAAACATTTTTTTTTTTTTTTATTTGATAACGGACGGCAAACGAGCAGAAGGACCACCTGATGGTAAGTGGTTACCTTCGCCCATAGACATCTACAACACCAGAGATGTTGTAGATGCGTTGCCAACCTAGAGGATACTGATGGGGGGCACAATGTAGTAGTCCACTATCAGAACCACCACATTTTGGGGAAAGGATGGGTGGGAAAGGGGAAAATCTGGCTTACATGCCATCGAACCGGAACACATCAATAGATATTTGGCGGTTCGTCTTTGACATGATAGTGGTCGCGAGCCAGTCGGAGGAGAACCTCCTACCACCTAACAAAAAAAACAGAATCAAAAACAAAAACATTTGCTTATCCTGTATTAAAATGATTTAAGGCCCCCCTCAAGTTATCTAAAAACTATCTTAACATACTAAAAATACTGTATAGATACTATAAAAGTATGTACATAGCATTTTAAATAACTAAAAGAGTAAATTTATAAATGTAATTATTATGAGCTTTATTTGAAAAGTATGGGATCGCCTCAAGATGTTTGAAGTGAAACTTCTAGCATATTTCTTTTAAAGGGAGTTCTGGTTTTGACAAGATCATAATGTTGTTCATTTAAGTTAGTCGAGGAATTACTTCTTGGGCGGATATTAAATTTTATTTATTAATTTAATACAGAAGCTTAAGCTCGGGTTAATTTTATTGAAGGAACTGCCAAAACATAGTCAAATACAATAAATATTATATATAGCTTCACGCTGTGTTCCGCATATAGCAGTGTAGACGGAGGGAACCTAGTGTTAAGACACTCCGTTCCCTATTTTCCGCCGAATTGAGTTATTGCGTGCAGAGTGGCGATAAATATTAAGATGTAGTAAGGAAAATATTAAATTAATATTAAATATCATATATTTTTTCTCAGTTTCACGCTTTATCCCGCTTAGACAAAGATAACGTAGTGTCAATACCCGTTATCTTCTTTTCGCTCGAGTATGAGATATTTGCATGTTGAGTGGCAGAAATCATTTTAATATATTTAGAATATTTCAATTTATGTAATTTTTTTTTATTTCTTTTCTTAATTCTGCGGAAAGTGGTGAACGAAAATGTTAAGAGAACGGAGTATCTTAACACTAATTTCTCTGGTTCCTTTTGCCTACCCTGCTATGTGCGGGATACTGCGTCAGGATAAAAAAAATTATACACACCTTATATTTACATGTGAATGATACAAATAATACTGCCTATTATATTCAATTTTGTATAGAAATTCTGTTATAATTTGTATAACTTAGAAATAACAACAAATGTACTCATGGCTAACAAAATTTTTAGTAAAAATAAGTAGTCGCAATATGAAATGGGTACTTGAATATCTATAGGAGTCAATATAATTGGCAATCATTCAAGAAGTTGGGTCAATATTTACGAGAAAATATATGCTTGGAAATAAAATGTGCTATACGTTAACTTTTTACTGTGTACTTGTAACCGATTTCAAAAAAGAAGGAAGTTATCAATTCCAATGTATTTTTTTGTGTGTAACCGTATAACTATTTAAAGGGTAAATTAATATTGATGATTATTTTTTTATATGATAGCCAGTATCTCTGTGGTTCCATTTAATTTAGGGTATTTTATGAGTTATTCGTAATTTTTATTTTTAGTGCATATGTTATGGTTATATTCACATATGTTCTGCATCTGTATGAAGTGGTAAGAAAGTAGTGATACTTTATTCTGTTCTCTGCTGCTTGCCTAATTCACTATTTATTCTATTAGGTATATATAATATATGTACAATAATAAAATCAATAACACCAAATTATAAAATTTGTTAATAAAAACTCAGCGCATTTCTTTATAGTAGAAAGACATTTGAAGGTAGTTGAAAATGGAAAAATCATTTATGAATGTTTGATCTTATTTAAAATCTAAGATTAATTTAAAATTATTTCTTACGTTATTGGATGTAATGTTTAGAGGAGTGTAGAATTGGTTTAAGTGAGACTATTGCATATTGTAAATAACAAATGAAATAAAAATATACTAAAAGGAGTTTACTTAAAATTATTAATAACCGACTTCAAAAAAGGCTCTCAATTCGTTTTTTTATGTCTATAGTATAACTTTTAATGGGTGAACAAATTTTGATCATTCTGTTTTTATGTAATAGAACAATAGAATCCTTCTGATGTTCCGATTAGATCGGATGAGTAGTTTTTGAGTTATTCGTAATAATTATCCTTTCAAATGCATTTTGCTGTCTTTTTGTTAAAATCTTAGTTATCTGTTTACAACAAGCTAATAATAACAAAAGATATTATTATCATTTAAATATAGCATTCAAATAATAGCATTACAGGAGACGTGGCTGCTTCCACAGGATATACCATTTTTGGGCAGCATTGATCCAGACTTTATTAGTAATTTTAGTAGTATTCTTAATTTGAATTGAGAACCATTGTACTAACAATCGACATGTAAGTTTAAATGTTACAAACCCATATGGATAACTCCGAAATAAAAAAAAAATAAATAAATAAAAAATAATATCAAAAAGTAAATCATTCAAAGATTTTCTTACATTCATAAATATATATAGGTGAAGCCAATAAAAATATGCTCAAAATGATATTTTTACCATAGAAAATGATAACAGAGTGCCACATCGAACCTCTGGAGTGAAGATCATATCGATCACACAGGTATTTACCGATATAAATGTACTGCGAATTCCGACTGCTTCAAGCCTATATCTTTTATCGACATTTCCACCATTTTTAGTGGATTTGTAAAGCGATAGCAATATATTAACTTACTTAAATTTTATTTGCAAATACAATATCTATGTAAATTGATGACACTATGATAATATATACATATATTTTTTTGCTTCACGTTTTATTCTTATTTAGTAGGGTAGAGAGAGAAAACACTCCATTCTTTTCTTTCTGCCTAAATTCATATTGTGTGTCAAGTGGCGTAACACAACGTCACGCTTTCTGTTACCAATGATTATTGATTATTTTAATTGTTTATACTAACGTTGAAAGATCGGCAAAAAAATTACGTCTATCTAGAACAATTTTTTTTTCATGTACAGTTTTTTAAACTTGACAAAAATGCTTATTTTATAAATATAGAAATTTCATAATTGAATTACAATGCACAAACGTGTGCATACATACATACATAGCTTCACGTTGTGTCCCGCATATAGCAGGGTAGGCAGAGGGAACCTAATGTTAATACACTCCGTTCCCCACTTTCCGCCGAATTGTAACACAAACGTGTAAGATTGCCATTTTTTTATTAATCACAATTTTTCCCGTTCGGAGAAGAACGGAATGTCTTGTCACTAAACTCTCTGCCTATAAAGCGTAAAGCTTAACTTAACTTCATATATCTGCCTACATATATAAATACGTTTAATACATATACTGTCGTCGCCACAAAATCGTTTCACCCCAAGAGCTTACAAACTACTTAAAGAAGTTGCAATTGGAAATCTTTATGTTTTTATTTTTCCTTGTTTACGCATTCTAACCAGGCATTTATATAAAAGATTTGTTTTGACATGGATTGAATCTACTCTTTATAACAACAAAGGTTTTTTCACCCGTTTCAAAGAAGGAGGAATTTATCAATTCGTATAACTGTATTATTGTTTGTTTTATTATTGGCTTTGGTACCAAGGCAAAGCGCGGCGTTGAGTTCTGCCACTCAGCACGCAATGCCTCAATTCGACGGAAAGTGGGGAACGGAGTGTCTTAACACTAGGTTCCCTCTGCCTACCCTGCTATATGCGAGATACAGCGTGAAGCTATCTATATCCACCCAATAAAAAGTTTTATATTATAATTTCTTTTATGATAGCTGTGCTTTTGATGTAGTTCCATTTAAATTTTGTTAAGGTGTGACTAGTAGTTTCTGGGTTATTCGTAATAATTATATTTTTTAGTACATTTTTTATGAAGTTAAGTTAAGTTTTTCTTTTTTGTGTTAAATTCTTAATTATTGTAAACCAAAAGCTAGTAAGTTTCATGGTACATACAAAATATGATCATACATTAACGATTTACAATATGCAATAGTGAATAATAAATATATAATTATGAAAGGAGAGATAGGAAATTAATATCAAATATGTAATATAATAGAGTAGCTGATTTGATTTATTTTTTAAATGACTGACCTCCGAATTGGTTGTTATTTGTAAGTACCTAATAAAAAACATTGTACAGATAAATTTTTATGTGGTACATGGATTTACATTAAAATTATTGCACAAAATATGTTTTTTATTATCAATACCTATTGCTTCAGTATAAACTATAATTTAGATGAAAAATAGAAAAGAGATTGCCGTTTCCCATTGAAAGGAAATCCTAAGAGAAGAGTATGAGAGAAGAGAATGTCATAACGCTAGGTTCTCAGATTCCCTCTGCCTACCCTGCTATGCGCGTGATGCAGCGTGAAACTATGAAAAATTGAACAGAGAAGATGCAAAGAAAATCGATGGCTGAATCGTCTAAGGTAAGGTGAATACGTATATTAAGAATTTCCATCTTAGCTCGGTGGTACTGCGTCTGACTGTAAGCGCAATTGGTTGAGAATTCGATGCCTACTCGTGGAACGATTGTATTTAAAAATAATAAATTTCTTCACTTTAGTAAGATAAAACGCGGCGATGAGTTCCACCACTCAACACGCAATGTCTTTAATTCGGACAACAAGTAAACGGAGTGTCTTGACATCCTCTCCGGTAACCTGATTTTCTAAAAAAAGAGTGAAGCTGCAAATATATATATATATATATATATGTGTATATATAATAGTTTCATGTCACATTTTAAATTTAATATGTAGATTGGACAAATTTAAATCTTAAAAAAAGCCTAAATTTTTTTAAGTACCATATTTATTACTTATTTTGATATACCTATTCACAATTCTTAAGTCACTTAATAACATTTAACATAGCAGGGTAGGCAGAAGGAACTAGAGAACCTAGTGTTAAGACACTCCATTCTCTTTCAACAATTCCGTTCCCCACTTTCCGCCGAATTGAGGCATTGCGTGTTGAGTGGCGGAACTCAACGCCGCGCTTTGCCTTGTTACCAAACCCAGGAAATGAAAATACTAAATTTTACATTTCCTGGAGTGGGAATTGAACCCACAACCTGTCGCGTTACAGTAGTAATAGTTAATTATTATTTTAATTTATATAAGCGGCTGTTCATAATTTTACTAAACAAATGTTGCAGCAAATAGAACAAAACGACGCATTGCGACACGATATCGTAATACGCTTTGTAAGGCGCACGCAGTCATAAACTCGAATCGTATCTTATATTACTTATTCATGAGTGAAACAATATGTAAAATGTAGACGAACTGATTTTTTTTTCGTTTTGAAGTAAAGTGAGGGAACGGAAATTTTAGTAGAACGGAGTGTCATAAGACCAGGTTAAGGCCTGTCGTGGCAGCGACTGTAATCGCGACGGATTGTAGTTCGATTCCCACTCCATGTTGTGAAAATATTAAATAATATTTTCATTTCTTCGTTCTGATAACAAAGCAAAGCGCGGCGTTGAGCTCCGCGACTCAGCATGCAATGCCTTAATTCGGCAGAAAGTTTGGAACAGAAATGTTAAAAGAGAACGTTGAATCGTATCTTATATTACTTATTGATGAGTGAAACAATATGTAAAATGTTGACAAAATTTTTTTTTTTCCTATTTAAGTCAAGTAAAGATTGGCCGAGTTTAATTATTCGTAATAATTTTATTTTTTTGTGCATTTTATTTGTCAGTCACCATTTCTATTTGTTTAAATTTTTATTATTTAACGTCACTATCCTCCCGCATTTATTTATATTGGGTGTCCCAAAATTAACGCAAGATTTGAATTAAATAGAAAATGCCATTTTTAGTCTTTTAATAGTTATATTTTTATTGACTCATAAAGTACATAGAATAGGGTTATGTATGGAATAACACATCGGAATAATGATCGGAATGAATAATAACCCTATACTGTTAGCTGTCAAATTGCTTTTTGTTCAGGGTTGCCAACACTTCACTGCACAAATGGCGGCAAAGTCAAATCTTGCGTTAATTTTGGGACACCCTTTAGTAACAGAGTCTTAGTGTTACGAAACTCCTTTCTCCACTGTCTTCCCAATTTCAAGATAAATAATCAAAGTATACAAATATGAAAAATCGACTACATTTCACCGAGTGTGTATCGAGCTGGTGACCAAGGTGATGATTATAGACCATCACCTTTACATTATCACCTATACGACACCATGGTAGACTCACTAAAAAAAATATATTTGTGATTTTTTCATAAATAAAAATTATTAATCATAAGTTTATTTTCAAATAACAAATTAAGCTACATAAATTTCTATTTAAATTTCTACTTATACTAATTTGTATCGAACTGATAACATCGTGGCACAGTGGAGCGACGTCAGGCTATAAACGCAATGGGAACCCAGTTCCATTCCCACTGGCGGAATGATTATATTTAACATTTTTAAATTTTTTCGCTCAGATAAAATGTGTGACGTTAAGTTTCCCCACTTAACACACAATACCTTAAATTCGGATAGAGAGGAATAAACGGAGTATTTTAACTCTCTGACTACATACGTTGTAAAGCGTGAAACGGCTTTATATCAAGTAAATAGCAAATACCTAATATATATATATATATATATATATATATATATATATAGCTTTATTATCCTAGCATGCAATAGTTCTAATCATTATAATATCAGTATTATATACCATAATGCATTCAAAGGGTTTGTTAGAATATTAATTATGATATTGGTTGATGAAGCCTCTGCATACCCTTTGACAAGACACGAGGATATTCCATAAAGGAGTGTTATTAGGTAAAGCTAAGTATGTATAATAATTATCATTTATGTAATGAATGCTTAGGTTTATGTAACAGTTTCAACAAGAACTAATGTGTATTTATCTCTAAGACTCTGTTATTCAAAAATTTTTAGACAATAGAAAATAAAATAAAAAAATACATTCTTCAAAAAAATTGCACAAAAAATTACAATTATTACATATAACTCAAAAACTACTAGTTCCATCTTAACTAAATTTAAAAAATCAAAATCAAAATATTCTTTATTCAAGTAGGCTATTACAAGCACTTTCGAATCGTCAATTTACAAAGGTGTCAGTCTGTCAGTCCTAACAGAAGCTACTACCGGCTTGGAAGGCAGTTCTGCTGAGAAAAACCGGCTAGAAACTCAACAGTTGCTTTTTTTAAACAAAATTTTTACAATAAATGTACAATCATGATGAGCCTCCCGGGCGAGGGTCAACAAACAGCATTTAATTCCACACATTGACATCGTTATAGTATTCTTGGACACAATAATATACTTTTTTCAATAATATGTTCTTAATCTTATCTTTAAATTGTTAACGAAACGTTAAATGAGACCACACCAAAAAGTAGCTATCATATAAAAATAATCATTAAAATGGGTTCATCCAAAAAGGTATGCGGTAACACACATGAAAAATACAGTCGAATAGCGAACCACGTCTTTTTTTAAATCGGTTATAAGGCAAATAAATACACAAATATATAAAAAAATATTCTTATATAATTTCACCATTTTTATTAGTTTAACCCAAAAGACAGCATTGAGACCTTACTACTAAGCGTCTATTGTCTACCCGACTGTCCTTTGTTACATAACAACCAGACACCGACTAGAAAAATAATATATATATATAAAGTTATTTTTTCTAGTCTGTGTAAACGGTACATGTTGTGGGTTCGATTCCCACTCAGAAAATGAGAATATTAAATTTATATAATAATTAGTATGTCACATTTTCATTTCCTCGCTCGCCTCAAATAGAGAACGGAAATCTTGAGAGAACAGTGTTTTAACACTAGGTTCTCAGGTTCCCTCTGTCTACTCTACAGGATACAGCGTGAATCTGTAAAAAAAGAATAATTTTGATGTTCCCGTTCGCGCAAAAAGAGGAGAACGGAGTGTCTTGACACTAGGTCCTTTCTAGATACCCTGATAAGCGGTGTAAAAGGTAAAGATAAAAATAAAGACATTAATATACAACACATCGTTCTATATTTGACGATTTGGCGGTGGTAACCGTTTTCTATTGGTGGCAGAGCGTCTAACTGTAAAAGCGATTGGTAATGGATAAGTTTGATCACAATTCGGATAAATGAATAAATTATTTAAATTAAGGTATAAGTGTATAAAATTATAGAGACCATCGCGGCACAGTGCTATAACCGCTAACTGTAAACGCGATTGGTTGTGGGTTCGGTTCCCACTTGTGGGTTCGGTTATACTTCAATTATTTTCACTTTACCGTTTGGTAAGACGAATCACGGTGTTGAATTCCGGCACATGACATGTAATGTCTTGAATTCTGGCGAAAAGCTGGGAACGGGCTATATTGGCTATAGGTTCACACAAACTACTCCTATGAAATATAAGAAAATAATACATATAACATCTTCATATTACATTAAGGCCGGCTATAACGAGTTAGATTAAACTAATCACCTTAGTATTCACGATTAATCATCATTAAATGCTAGTGATAATGGTCGGAATTCGGTCCTCAATCCCTCACTCTAATATACATATACATATATATCGTACATGCCCATATGCTTGACACGAGTACCATATATACACGAATTGGAATTAAACTTTGGAACCAAGTTTGTAAGATAGCTGAAGTCAAGTGAAGTTCTTTTGGTGGTAGGAGGTTCGTCCTCCGTCTGGCTCGCGACCACTATCATGTCAAAGACGAACCGCTAAATATCTTATGATGTGTTCCGGTTCGATGGCATGTAAGCCAGGTTTTCCCCTTTCCCGCCCATCCTTTCCTCAAAATATCGTGGTTCCGATAGCGGACTACTATATTGTCCTCCCCTTCCATCTGTATCCTCTAGGTTGGCAACGCATCTACAACATCTCTGGTGTTGTAGATGTTCATGGGCGAAGGTATCCACTTACCATCAGGTGGTCCTTCTGCTCGTTTGCCATCCGTTATTCATAAAAAAAAAAAAAAAAATAAAAAAAATCAAGTTTAATTTTGACCTATAGACTAAGTGAGTGTTAATTCGTTGAAAAGGCTTTATATGCAGTGAAATTGTTATATTTTAATAATTTTTGCCCTCTAGTGAGATAATGCCCGGCGTTGAGTTCCGCCATTTAGCACGCAATATCTCGAATTCGTTTTTTTTTCCACTTCTTTAGTCTACTATCGGACTACCCCCGTGATTTGGTACGGGCGTTTAGTTATTGATGAGTTAATTTACATTTTTGTTAAATTCTTTAGGATATTTACTAGATGTTCAATGAATTTATTAAGAGACTTTATTGCCGGGACACTACGACTGATACATATAAAATTGTACGGCTCCGAGACATTTTCAAACTCGAATTCGTTCAACTCAATGTTTTAACTGTCTCACTCTGACTACCCTGCTATGAGGGAAAGCGTGAAGCTGGGCTTTAGATTTTGTTTTTATCAAAGCAATTTCTTTTGCTTTGCTTTTATGAGCTTAACTTGTCTGTCAATATATGTATGTAAGAAATTCATGCAATGCTATTTTGACCAAATTCTGATGTCCTTGCTACGATATAGATAAAGTAAGTAAGTTTTTTTAAAGTAATGCTATTGTTATTTTCATGAGTTCTTTAGAAGATTAGAAAGTGAACCTCCACTGTGCTTTTTAAACATTATTTTTTGCCTAAACTAAACGTGTAATCCCTATATATTACACCAAAAAAACATTAGCATAAATCAAAATATTGTCTCGTCTGCGACTTGAACTCCCAATCATCGTGTTCATATTATAATATCAACTGGGCCACTACGGAGTTTTTGCATATATATTGTAAACTATATATTGTAAACGGAACGGAGTGTCTTAACATTAGGTTCCCTCTGCCTACCCTGCTATATGCGGGTTACAGCGTTACTCTGGTATGTGGTAACGTATGGGTTTGGCTTCTGCGGCTAACTTCGAACGTTTTAGAAAGATAGAAAAAAATAGAAGGAAGTTTATTGTCAACTCTTTAAATAGAATTTATACTTGTTAAGCTAATAAATAGTCTACCTATGACTAGGAGCTACTGCAAAATGTTCGAAACGGACTACTGTAAAGTATTAACGTTGGGTGTTTTAAACTTTATAAGTGACCCCGTTGACGCGTTAACAACGCGTTGTGTTTAGTAATGTATATGTCACTTTATATAAACATGGATGTCAAACCATGGTAGTGTGTGTAACATTTATTTTGTTAATTTAATATACTTTTTATGCATTATTTTAATAGAATATTAGCATTCTGTACTCCTTCTCCATATAAACTATAAGTGTGCCACGTTTCATGCTCCTCCGTCCGCGTAATTTAAAAAGGGATCCAAAGGATTTGCTTCACGTATTTATGTATAGATTTTCGAATCCCAAAATATACACGATTAATCCAGTTAAATTAGTTCCATTAAAAAAATAGCGAAAATGATTGATAATTTATGACCTATCGATGATAACTAAAATTTCTAACTAAAATTTGAAACAAATAATTCAAAGCTCGCTTTTGTAAATTAACTTTTGTTAGATTACCATAATTCCAATTCAAATATTAGTGAGATGAAATGTATGTTTTTTTAATCTATTCAAATAGGGCATATCGGAGATAATAATAATAAATAAGATATTTACATAACTGGCTGCAGATTTTTAACCGATTTTAAAAAAGGGAGGGTCTCAATTCGCCTGTATTTTTTAAATGTCATAACTTTTTATTGCGTGAACCAATTTTGATGATCCTTTTTTTTATGATAGCTATTGTTTTCGATATATGTCCCATTAAAATTTAGTTAATATTGGACGAGTAGTTTTCGAGTTATTCGTTATGATTTTAGTTTTTTAATCTTATTTCATATTATTGAAGTCAGTTTTTTTTATTAAAATCCTAAATATTATTCAATATTTCAGCGTTATTAATATGAATTCAGTACATAAGTATTTTTTCTTAAATACATCTTGTTAAATTTCTTTTACATCTATATTATATAGACAATCGAACAATTTCCAGCCTTGACCCATCTGCTCCTACATATTTGAAAAAGTTAAATTTTGTTTTCATCCTTTCATCAAACACTACCAAAGATATATTATACAACTTTTGGGTTAACGAAAGGGCTCGTTATCAGAAACCGGTATATTAACCGAGTTTTGGTACTTCACCATTAAATAAAAGAGAACTCTTAGAGATAACTGTGAAGCCGTTCTTTGTTGAAGAACAAAAAAAAGGGAAAATAAATTATTTTTAAAATTTTTCATACTTGCCTCATTCATAAATCACTGGACGGCGTCATCTTGATATATTGCGCTAAGCCAGGCCTAAATTGAAACTAAACGCTTGACTTTAACTGTGTTTGATAAAAATCTGCTGTATTTCATGTTACATTATACGTTTTGTACTCATTTTGATTTATGTTACATCTCTAGTGATATTTTCAAGTAAAATGGAATTTTTCATAACCAAATATTAATTTTAGTGCCAATTTTCATCAGGAATGTCCTTAAAAAAAAGAAAGAAACATTGTGTTATAATCTTATATCTTATAAACTAATATAGCTGTATACACAAAACTAAAGAATTTTAATATGATTTAAACTTCACGCTGTATCCCGCATATAGCAGGGTAGGCAGAGGGAACCTGAGAACCTAGTGTTAGAGCACTCCGTTCTCTTTCAACAATTTCATTCCCCACTTTCCACCGAATTGAGACATTGCGTGCTGAGTGGCGGAACTCAACGCCGCGCTTTACCTTGTTACCAAGCCCAGAAAATGAAAATATTTCATTTCCTAGAGTGGGAATCGAACCCACAACCAGTCACGATTACAATCGCACGCTTGTGCCTCTGCGCCACGACAGGCGTAATATGATTCGTAGATTAGTATTTAATATTAGTGTTTTGTCAATCACTTACAATTTTATTTGTTGTTTATGCTTTTCTTGGAGCTGGCAAGCTATATTTCTAATTTAGGATCTATGGACCTTTCTTCTTTTTTAAAATAAAAAAAAAATGAATAATAAAAGCACATAAATGAATATGAATGTCTCATAAATATTCTATTTCAATTTGTTTTAAAGCTCTATCTAATTGTATCTATTGAGATGAATAACTAAATAATTATTAAAAATATTATTTTAGAAAGACTTTGTAATCAATATTATGTCAATCTTAATTAATTAAATATTATCATTTTTAGTTTTATAACTTTTGAAATAGAAAACTGGCTAAAAATCTTGGCTTAACGTAACAATGACAGGTTCATGCTCCGAAAATATTGTATCACCGGAACCGGATATGTGCAAATGTTCAAACAAACTAAATGGTAAAGAAATTGCTCAAAATCGTAAAGATATTTTTTTTTAAATTAAGAGATAGAATGAAACATATGCTAAACTAATAAAATAATATTAATAAGTTAACTTTACGAAGAAAAGAAATTACAAGCAACTTACATTTGAGTAACATTTATTTCTATGTACTTATATCAGTTGACGTTGTTCGACCGTCCACGTTACGATTATGGACTAAATCTCAATTAGGGGAATGTCAATTATTATCATTTTCCCAATCTAATAAAACAAAATGAGCTGAACTCCCGCATATGCACGTCCCAAAGTTAGTAGTGAAGTGTCTAAACACTACGTTTTCTCCGCCAGTCTAGATAAAGACATTTAATAAGATTTTTTTTTAGCTTCACGCTGTATCTCGCATATAGCAGGGTAGGCATAGGGAACTTGAGAATCTAGTGTTATCACACTCTGTTCCCAATTTCCGCCGAATTGAGACATTGCGTGCTGAGTGGCAGAACTCAACGCCGCGCTTCGCCTTGTTACCAAACCCAGGAAATGAAAATACTAAAGTTTTTACATTTCCTGGAGTAGGAATCGAACCCACAACCTGTTGAGTTTACAGTCACACGCTTCTGCCTTTGCGCCACGACAGGCATCAATGTAATAATAAATTATAAGAAAGATTTTTAATCTACAAATATTACCCAGAGCACATGTGTCCTGGGTGCTAAATATCGATATTACAGGTGTCGAGTACCGCCATTATGCGGTCTCCTTGGCCAGGCGTGTTCCGCAATTTAATGATGTGTTTGATCTATGATACGGTCAGCATTTGTCTTGCCTATTCTTTTATATTATAAAGTGTTTTACGTACACTATCAATTAAACATAGACGCCATTTGATTGTGATTGGAGTGGATTCATTACCCACTCCGGGGAAAGATTATATTTGAATTATTCATTATTTTAATTCCTCCACTCTTTTTTTTTCTGCTCATTTAAAGAAGTCAAAGCGAGACATAGAGTTCCTCCACTTAATACTCATGTCTTGATTTCGGGTGGCGAACAGAAAGTTTGGACACTAAGCTCACTCTGACAAGTCGGAATAAAGTAGGAAAATAAATTTGAAGTTTTTTTATTAATTAAACATAAAGCAAAACATAACGACTACTTCAGCTCTTAACTCTATTAAAGTATTGGAAATTTAACAGTTATATTCTAACTTTTATATGATATTCGAATAAGTTAAATCTATCTCGACCTCTACTCAAGCATATATTATTAACTTAAATCTTTAAAAATGCTAAAGAAATATATAATATATAAGTATACAGCAAGTTGAGACAAATATTTTTACATATACTAAAAGTATCTCAACTAACTTAAGGCTAACTTAAACTCCTATAGCATAAATATAAAACAATACCATTTGTACAACTTCCAAAACTAGGTAGTATTTTCTAGAAACAATAAAAAAATATTGAAATATAGTTATATTTTCTGTATACACATGTAGACCGTACTGTTCCGCTGGGACTGGTAAAATTACCAACCTTTAAAACAGTACAGTGCACAGATAAACTATCGAACGCTCGCTGGGTATTGAAAAGTTAGGTTGCCAAATAATGCTCGGTAAGGCACGTTTGATTGCAAAATTGTTTTGACTGCTGATTCAATCGTTACTCCTAAATTATATTTCTTTTTTTAAGCGACTTTCAATAAAGGTTATCAATTCATCTGTTTTTTTTGTGTACCTCATAGCTTTTTGCTGGGTGAACCAATTTTGATGACTTCTTCATATGATAGCTAATACTTCTGTGATCCCATTTAAATTTAATTTGTCAATTAAAAACTCTTTATCAAAAACTACTTGTTGGAACTTTTCAGTGTTTTAAATCGGGTTTCTTTTTTTTTAAATCTTATTTTTTTTATTGTCTTTCAAGTTTACATTTTTACCTAGCAATAGATTAGATAGACGAACCTAGTGTGTAGATACTCTGTTCTCCGCTTTCTGTCTCAAATCAGGACATTGTATGTTGAGTGTTAAAACTGAACGCTATGGTTTGTCTAACTAGAGTGAGACAATAAAAATAATACAGTAAATATACATTTGCTATATAATATAATAATCATTATAAACTAATTCAACTATATATTATAGTAACTAAATATTTTTGAAAATAACATTTTTAAACATAAGTTATTATAAATGCGTTCCAAGAATATAATTCTATCATACATACATACATAGCTTCACGCTGTATCCCGCATATAGCAGGGTAGGCAAAGGGAACCTAGTGTCAAGACACTCTGTTCCCCACTTTCCGCCGAATTGAATTCTATCATGGTAATACTTATTAATTGTCTTCTAACTTAATAATAGTAGAAAATTATTATTTAGATAAATTATATACAGGAAAAGACCAGTGTCAACAATACTAGAGGGAGGTTACGCAAAAAGCATGAGGACCCCCGTAGGGCATGTATGAAGAGATTAATGACAGTGGACGTGGCGAAAGAGGTATACAGCGTTTTGAGCTCCGTACTTTCTAACTACCCCGCTAGGGATAAGGCGTGAAGCTAGATTATATTAATATATCGACTGATCGGTATGTAACTGATAGTCGTGAAGATTCTTAAAAGAAAAATATGTTAAGTAAAAGACATCGTAAGGCTTACGACGACCCAATTATATGTGTAATATTTGGGATAGCATGAGAAATAAGTTACACATGGTGGCGTGCTACCAGTATCATCAAACGTATGTGAAAATATATCATAATCACAGGTAGGATCTGAAAGATGAATTCTGATTTTGAAAAGGTATTATTTATGGACTGTTTATTTTATGTTTTTTTACTTATCCGATCTAACTATTTAATTTTTTTTTAACTTCACGCTGTATCCCGCATTTAGCAGGGTAGGCAGAGGGAACCAGAGAACCTAGTGTTAAGACACTCCGTTCTCTTTCAACAATGCCGTTCCCCACTTTCCGCCGAATTGAGGAGCTCAACGCCGCGCTTTGCCTTGTTACCAAACCCAATTTTCCATTTGGGGAGATGTGGAGAGTGGGGATCGAACCCACAACCTGTCGCATTTACGTTTAATTAATTATCTAATTTAAATTTCATATAATTCGGCGGAAAGTGGAAAAGGAATAATAATAGAACGTTATGTCTTAACATTAGATTCTCAGGTTTCCTCAACCTATCTGTCTGGGCGGGATATAATGTGGAGCTAAAAAACCTCAATATAGACAGAAAAAAGGAGATCACTGAAAATTCTACTTTTCTATTTCTATGCAAACAAATACAAATACAAATAGAATATACTTTTCTATATCTATAAATACAGTATGTATATTATAATAATCATTTACCAATAACTACGAATATATTTATTACAAAAAGGCGTGAATAATTTATCCTAAGGCTGAAGTTTGCTGCTAAAAATACAATAGGATCTCTATGGGCGCGATGCCAAGACAAAGTGTAAGTGTCATGGTAGAATGGACGACGCTATTAACGCCTTCAGTGGCAATGGGAGTTTTAAAGCAGAAACTGTAAGTTGACACCTAAATAAAAAATGTGGTGCTATTTTTTGTGAACCATTTTATATACATCTTGTTTAGTGATCCAGAATCAAAAGCAAATCCGAATATTCGAAAAGGTATGTTTTAGTTCTTTGAATATAGGATAAATCAATCAATCAAAGAAATAAATACCATGAGATTTTACTATAGAAAAAGGTATGCCTAAATGCCTCCTTTTTAAATAGCCTAAGTACAGTGTTGAGTGCTGTGTCTTATAAAACAATGTCTTGTATTGGGAAGGCGGAAAAGTGAAGAAGGGGATTTTTTGACTATAGTAGTCGTCAGGCAGAAAAAATGCATGAGGGTTTTTCTGATCACTACAAAGATGTCGTTTAAATATATATATATGTACTAATTGTATATTCATAAATAGCTTCTAATGGGAGCACATCAAAAGCACTAGCTATCATAAACAAAATTATCAAAATTGGTACAGTCACACACACATAAAAATACAGTCGAAAACTTGCTCCTTTTAAAAGTTGGTTTAAAATTATTAGAAACCATATTATCTAACTAGAAATCCATTTTGTGTCATATAAGCTAAATACCAAAGTACGTTACATTATCTTGCTTGTGAAGTCTGGTTGGCTCTTAACCTAATATCAAGCGTTTGACAGATTTGCATGTCAATTTATTTTGTATTACAGACAGTTTATTATAATGTAAGAATAACAGCTTATTGTGTTTTATGTAAATACGGTTCTATTATTATATCTAAGCCATTAAAATAATATATAAAATACGTTACCAGACACGATGTAAATTCTTTGGATCTTTAAAGACCGCATGTGACGACTTGTGTAGCAAAAACTGCGTGACGAGTCGAGGGTTAATTGTTGTCGACTAAATGCATAATACAAATTAAGAACAACTAGATATCAAGCAAAAATATCTAGAAATTAAATTATTTTAGAGATTATCATTTTAACAAGTAAAATTTTTAAATATTTTCCCCACAGATACTGGATATGGCTTCATAAATTCAAAATTTAATATTGCATCAAATCTGGGACTCGTGTAGGATATAACTTACCTCAGCTTTAATGTTCTTTGTCCGAACCAATATCGCTTTCCACAAGGCAGTTGTAATGTCCAACCTTCCAAACGCCACACTAGAATACGTAATTGTGGCGTAAAATTAAATTATATTACATTCTTATTGTGAACTCTATTCAAAATAAAATAAAGGTGATTTTCCCTTAATGTTTTCCTTTTCAATAGCAAACGTATTTTATTATCAACTTTTAATTATTGTTTGTTCATACAGAGGATTATAGCTTCGATGTAAAGGGAGCTGTTTATTGTCAACAAATAAATCCAGTTTCCACCTAAAATTTTAATACAGCTTTGTGTTTAAGTTACGAATTTTGCAATACCAGGTGTCTATGTTGGATTTTGTAATCTTTCGTAATCTTTTGGAGATTCACGATTTATATTGTATAACAGGGTAGTCCGAGAGAAACTAGTGTCAAAATGGAGTGTCTTCACCGTTCGCTGGTTTTTATCTAAAGCATAGCATTGAGTTCTATTAATCAATCGACGACGCCTCGATATATGGCCCACCTATTGCAGCCGCTGACTCTTGAAGGTCATCTAGCGTTTCTTACAGAGCATATGCAGCCTCGACGACTTGCATAAGAGTCACCATGACCCTTCTGCAGTAGCTCCTTTAGGGTATGGGGAGTTGAATTTACGCTTACGCTTTCTCCTGCTCTTTGGCCCATGTCGTTAGACTGGATCTACGGCTACAGACTACGGCTTTCCAGCGCGAACTACCTACCAGAGAGCCAACCACGCATAGATTCTTATTTCATTTTCCTATCAATATCCCTCTCCACCGACATTTTTTACTCATTCTCAATTCCACAAACAAAGTGTTACATCAAAAATAGCGTCATATCTACCTCTAGTCTACTATAACTTAACTATGACCTTAAACTAAATGACCCTAAAAGCGATGCGCCAACATATATTTTATAATAAACATTAAGCAGGAAAGTAACTATTTATTTACACACAAATAAACACGGTTAAGCAATTATCCTACCATTATCTATTATTAACAACATCAACAATTCTATTTAGCGTATTATTATATAAAATAGACAGCCATGACGACTCCTACAGATGGAAATGATAGAGCCAAATGACGTCATTATGAGGGTCAAAGCATTTCTGGAAATAATTTTCTTTTCAAAGCTTGGAGGTGCTATAAGGCTCATTAGTTAGAATTAACGCCCATAAAACCTGGTTGTCCGCGATTATGAATGCCTCCCGACTTCGAAATTGCTTTTATGAATATTGCTTCCGGTTGATAACCGTGAGCTGGACAATTAAGTATGCTAAAACACGTACATTCCAGCTTTGGGTCATCCTGGTTATAATTTAAATGATTTAAGGTTGTTAATCCTTTTAGTATTAATTTAGTTTTGTAATTAAGAAATATTAATTTCAAATAATGTCTTATTAAAGGTAAATAAATAAATAATATATATTTTTTTGAAACTGGTCTTTCAAGCATATAGAAAAAATCTTTTATTCTTCTACCATACTACTCTTTATGTCTGTCTCTGAAATATTTGCAATGTATTTTGATGTTTTTTAAAGTGCTCTTCACATTTAGGATAAAAAAATAGGTTAGAACCCAATATAAATTTGAACGAAGAAGAAATTGAGCTCTGATAGAATAGATTCCAAAAGGCACTGTATATAACTGTTATGAATTTAGTTATGACATGTTTCTATATACATAAATAAAATTGGAGTATATGTTTGTAATATTAAAATAACCGCCTTTTACTATTTGCGTATGAATATATCTACGGTATACCAAAATAATATTTTTTAAAATTTTTAGTTTTGACAGGACTTTTACTAGCAGATACCTGGTATGATAAGGAGCAAAATAAGCTACTTTATATCCCTACGACGGCGTTGAGTTCCGCCACTCAGCACGCAATGCCTCAATTGGGCGGAATGTGGGCAACGTAGTGTCTTAACACTAGGTTTCCTCTGCCTACCCTGCTATATGCGGGATACAGTGTGAAAGTTATATATGTATGTATGTATATCTCCACTAATACTATAAATGTGAATGTAAGTTTGTTTGTTACGCTCTCACGCCAAACTTTCTCAACCGATTATCATGAAACAAAGTTCAAATGTTCTTAGAGATATTAAAAAAGACATATGATGTTTTTATATTAAAAAAATAAACAAATATTTTGAGACATTACAAAATTAACGCATATACGCATTACACACTATAGTGTGTACTATGCACTGACATGGACCATGCAAGCGAATCCACGGGAAACTCCTTGTAATAAATAAAATAAAGGTAAATAATAAATTATAATTATATATAATTATATATAATTGTTTGGTGGTAGGAGGTTCGTCCTCCGTCTGGCTCGCGACCACTATCATGTCAAAGACGAACCGCCAAATATCTTATTATGTGTTCCGGTTCGATGGCATGTAAGCCAGGTTTTCCCCTATCCCACCCATCCTTTCCCCAAAATGTAGTGGTTCCGATAGCGGACTACTACATTGTCCTCCCCTTCCATCTGTATCCTCTAGGTTGGCAACGCATCTACAACGCCTCTGGTGTTGTAGATGTTCATGGGCGAAGGTAACCACTTACCATCAGGTGGTCCTTCTGCTCGTTTGCCATCAGTTATCCATAAAAAAAAAAAAATAAATAAATAAAAATATTTTGCTGGTTATACTAAGTTTTATTTGTTTAAGCGAAATATACACAAAACAGTTTCAACGCAAAATATACACGAGAAGGTTGTAGAAGTAAAAGAAGCTTAGAAAATTTTATTTTAAATGAATATAGTGATAATATAATGATTGTACCTGCAATTAGTTGTAACCTATGAGACTGATTAAATAACTATTTTTGTGATTTAATTTTAGTATTCCATACTTGGTCCTTTTTCTATATTATTAACTTTACTATTAAAATACATAAATTTATTGCTGTCTCTGAAATATCTGTATTTTGTAAATGTGAGGAACGGAGGGACTCAACACTAGGTTCTCAGGTTTCCTCTGCCTACCCTACTATATGCGGGATACAGTATGAAGCTAAAAAAGAAAATCTAATTTGCATCCCGGATTATCACATAGTCATTAATAGCAAGTATGTCTATTAAAAAAAATGACACATATACAGAAAGGCAGAATTTGAAAATAACTTTGTTATCCTAATAACCACGTGGCGCAGCTGGAATTCACGTTTTCATTTGTCGCCACCCTTCCCACCTTGTCACTTTGACACTCAAACATGATTTTACCACGTTCCTGTAAATCCCACAAAATCTAATTATATTGATAAATTGCTTTTATTTAAAAGCAATATTTACTATATGCAAAAGTTAAAAAAACAATATAAGAAAAGAAAAGACCTATATGTATATTTTGTTTCTTTAAAAGTGTAATACATTTAAGATAAGTATAATAGTTAAGATTTTAATACAAAAGAACAACGATAACAAATGAAATGCACTTAAAAGTGACATGATTACGAATAACTCAAAAACTACTCGTCGATCTTAACTAAATTTAAATAGAACTACATCAAACGCATAAATTATCATATAAAAATAATCATAACGGTAACATACAAAAAAGTACAGAATTGAGAATCTCCATCATTTTTGAAATTGGTTAAAAATATTTGTATAAAAATTTATTCCTAGCAGGATACTATCTCACACCTCTTTATCGAAGCACTCTAGCTAATTAAGCTACAGCTTTATAACGTTGTTATCTAATTACGGCGAAGTTCTACGATTGTTACAACTAATTTTTGTAGTTAGCGAAAATATTTTTTCACAAAAATAAATCAGTTTCATGGCTTTTCCCATAGCATAGCAGGTTAGTCTGAGTGAACCTAGAGTGAATAATACTTCTTTCGCCCCTTTCCGCCCGAATTCTAGTCTTTCGTCATATTAAGTGGTGGAACAAACACTTGCAATAAATCGATGCCTATTTTTTTAATATAGCAAAGATCATTATTTCTTCAAAGGCCTTTTATGTTTTAACTAAACCAAAAAAAACCTACAATCTACATATATTGTAAATATAATATTCTAATATTCCTTCAGCTAATTACATAGCAATTGCGCTGTAATGTCGCATATTTTTCTTTAAAAATTTACGTTAGTAATACAGCCAACTTGTAATTATTAGTAATAAATTATAATTTTACTTCAGTAAGTATGATGATGATATGCTACGATAGTCTTTGATAAGCATCAAAGACTATCGTAGCATAGTGGAACAGCATCTGATTTTAAACATTACTTACTAATTCGGTCCCTA
Source organism: Philaethria dido (assembly GCA_033558755.1). Lineage (NCBI taxonomy): Eukaryota > Metazoa > Arthropoda > Insecta > Lepidoptera > Nymphalidae > Philaethria > Philaethria dido. Next base: position 56,616 of record JAKGSA010000858.1, on the reverse strand, counting down.
CTTTAGAGGAATATTTATATTAAAAATATTTACGGCGCTCAGGTAAGACACAATGGGGCGTTAAGTTCCACCACCACAGACAATGTCTCAATTTTGGGTCACATTAGGTTCTCTCAGACTACCCACCAAACCGGAAACAGCGTAAGTCTTCAAACCAAAGATAAATAATTTGTATTTGTATAACTAATCGTTCTGAAAGTTTCAACTCATATTAATCATCCATACGGTATCATTTTCAGAACTTTGGCAAGAAATTCCTTATACTCATATGTACTAAAAAAAGAGCATTGACACATGGCGCAGCTGAGATCTATTTTCCCTCCTGCCTGCTATCGGGGCACGTCATGTCATTCACTTGCTGTCATTCACCTCCCTTACTAAGTTCATTGTACAACAAAAGCTGCGTATATATTTCTTTATTCATTTAGGTCCCTTTTATGGCTATTAGTACCCATTGTGACTTACTTAGCTACTACATATAGTTAGAAGATTAGATTTCATTTAAGTATTTTTTTTCTAGCTTTACGTTGTATCCCGCATAGCAGGGTAGGTAGAGGGAACGTGAGAACTGTGTTAAGATACTCCGTTCCCCACTTTTCACCGAATTGAGGCATTGCGTGCTGAGTGGCGGAACTCAACGCCACGCTTTGCCTTGTTACCAAACCCAGGAAATTAAAATACTAAACTTTTACATTACCTGGAGTGGGAATCGAACCCACAACCTGTCGCATTTACAATCTCACACAGGCGTCAGTAAATATTTATATTTACTATTAAGTTTTTCCCGGTTTGGTTAGATTATTCCAACTTCCATTTTCCGTTAATGGGCAGAGTGTGAAGAATAAAGTAGTTTATCAATCTCAGCTCCAAAAAATAGAAAACACGAAAAGTTAAAAAATGAGCTTTTAGTTAAAAAAAAGTAAACAATTGTAAAAAGTGCTACATTAAGTATCATATATCACGTGTATATTTTCATTCTAAATCTATTTTAATATTTTAATCTTTAAGTTATTTTTTTAAGACAAATTGTATTCGTTATCATTGAATATTTTTTATAATGGGGAACGGAAATGTTAAAAGAGGTTGGAGTGTCCTAACACTAGGTTCTCTGGTTCCCTCTGCCACCCTGCTAAGTGCGGGATACAGCGTGAACATAAAAAAAAAATTGTCTGATATATTATCTGTCTATATTTTTAATTTAAATCTTGGGTAAAAAAAGTACATAATTGTCTAATTATATAATATTTTTGACATTATACAATGAGGGCTTTTCATGGATATAAGTACAGTCTATGCTACATTCACGGTGGATGGTCAGCTTAATTGGGATTTGGGGACAATCGCCTTTCAAATACTGGCGAGTTAAACAGTGTTGCGTGCCATTAAACATTTTATCGGTTTAGATACAATATGAGTACAGCAGTGGTTGTTGTGGTATTAACGATTTTGTTTAACACTATTTGTTGAGTAACAAAGGAGTGTAATATTTTGCTCACGTCTGATTATAAAAAAGGTATATTTGTCATGCTTTTTTTTCGCATAGGCTAGTTTAAGTAAACTTAATGTTATAACACTTCGATTCTTATTTTCTCCCCGGTGATGAGATATTGTGTGTTGAGTGGCGGAACTCAATGCTATGCTTTGTCTTGCTAGAACAAAGAATTGAAAATAATTTAAATAAAATAACTCCACCGAGTGGATATCGAAATCACAACCTAAAATCATTTTTAGAGTTAAACATTGACCCACTGCAATAAGAGATATTTAAAGTCAAATATATGAACAAACGCCTGTCGTGGCGCAGAGGCACAGTGTGCGCCTGAAAAGCGACAGGTTGTCGGTTCGCTTTCCACTCCAGGAAATGTAGTATTTTCATTTTCTGGGTTTGGTTACAAGGCAAAGCGTGGCGTTGAGTTCCGCCACTCAACACGCAATGCCTCAATCTGGCGGAAAGTGGGGAACGGATTTGTAGAGAACGTAAAAAAAAAAACTTTAAAAAATAAATCTTAAAAAAGATGTATTTTTAGCGACGATTGTAGCATTTCTCCTTGAGAAAAGCACATTTTATACAATAATGTCTTTTCCTAACGCGAGGTAACCCCTTAACCTGATCTTATCTTCACCTAAATCTTGAAAACTAAAATATTTATTTGTACCCGTTTTAATACAGATGGCTTCAATATGATCTTGCGTGTAAGTTAAATAGAAAAACATATTTAGAAAACGTATAAAAAATTTTAACGCAGCGGGACTCGAACCCGCACCTCTTTATAACCGTCCAAGCGCTCTTAACCACTAAGTATAATTTAAAAACGTATAATTTTTATACGATTTCTAAATAAGTTATTTTTTTCTTAAGTGTGATTAATAAAAATAGCATTCTCTCTTGCCAAATGATTGTTCTTTGAAATGATCTTTGGGTAGCAGAAATTTGTAAAAATCTCTCTACAGAGACGCTAACAACATAAATTAGTTGTAACAAGTGTATAAGAATTTAGACGCATCTGGATAAAGATCGCATGGCTTACTGGTCAGAGCGCTGGGACGGTTTCCAAGAGGCGCGGGTTCGAGTCCCGCTGCGTTCAAAATGTTTAAGCGTTTTCTAAATATGATTTTTCGTTTCCTAAGTGTGCGATTAACACATTAAAACTTCAAAAATGTCAAATAGAGTTACTAAGAAAATTAAACAACAACAAAAATTCAATTGTTATCAGAGCGATAAATTTATTTTTGCCACATCCTTTTAAGATACACGACTTGTATTTACATTTTCCTTTTGTGGTTACTTTTGTAGCCAAATGGTGTTTTTTCTTGATTTCGCGATTTTTCGCCAACATTGTAAAGGTTTTTGTCCTTATCTTTTACGTCGCTTTGAAAGTAAGATGTGGAACCGTGACAAATACCCAATTTCTTTTGTAGTATTGAGTTGTTGGCAGAACAAACGATTTCCCTCACTTGTCATGCCCTGAAGAGAGTAATGTTTCGGGCTATCTTGTCATTTTATCTACAGTTCGTTTGACAACACTATTTATTATGTGGGTAGTTATATTCATTTATATGTCGCTTATGCCTAACACTAGCTTGATTCGATTTGGATTAGTACAATAATTCTACTGAAGTACTAATGCGTATGAACAGCTTCTCTAGAAAATCTTATGAATATATGGGAATAAGCAGTAAAATGAAATTGACTTCCTTTAAATTATAAGATATCAGTAAAAATTGTGATATTTTTATTCATTCTTGATGTTTCTTCGATATTAAAATACTATAAAATAATGTCATACATATTTTTTTGTTATAGCTTCACGTTGTATCCCGCGTATAGCAGGGTAGGCAGAGGGAATCTGAGAACGTAGTATTAAGACACTCCATTCTCCACTTCCCGCCGAATTGAGACATCGCGTGCTGAATGGCGAAACTCAACGCCGCGCTTTGCCTTGTTACCAAACCCAGGAAATGAAAATACTAAACTTTAAAATTTTCTGGAGTGGAATTGAACCAACAACCTGTCGCGTTTACAGTCGCACGCTTGTGCCTCTGCGCCATGACAGGCGCAAGTAAGTTTAAATTCATAAAATCATAAATATCATAATATATAGAAAGCGTCAAGAAAATTAAGAATCTCAAATGATTATAACCACGATATCTACAAAGCTTCCACCACCAGCCATTTAAGTGTCCGAATAAAACAAATTGTTTGACAAATTACGTACGACGGAAGAATTTTAGGGCCAAAATTGAAGGTAGAAAATTTTATAATTCTTTTTAATAATTTGTGCATCGATCGTCATAGTTGTATATTACAAAGTTGAATATATCATTACTTGTTACATATTTAATCTGTCTTTAAGCGTATTAGAAGAATTCAGCAAAAATACAAAAAATATATATACAATGCCTGTAATATTGTTATTTGAGGCCTGTCGTAGCGCAAAGGCACAAGCATGCGACTGTAAACGCGACAGGTTGTGGGTTCGATTCCAACTCCAGGAAATGGAATTTATAAATAATATTTAATACTTTCATTTCCTCGCTCTGGTAACAAAGCAAAGCGCGGCATTGAGTTCCGCCACCCAGCACGCAATGCCTCAATTCAGTGGAAAGTGGGGTCTTCTAACAAAAAGAGAACGGAGTGTCTTAACACTAGGTTCTCTAGTTCCCTCACTTATAAAGCGCGGGCGTGAAGCTTAAAAAAAAAACAAAATAAAAAATAATATGTGGAATTCTGCAGCTCGAGTGTATAAAATTCGACATAGTTAAATTTTATATGGAAAAGTACAGAAGTTTTTTTTTTATTAAAAATGATTATAATAAGAATATATTCATTTAATAAATAAAGTGTACGTTGAAACTTTGCCAACAACGCCTGTCGTAGCGCAAAGGCACAAGCATGCGACTGTAAACGCGACAGGTTGTGGGTTCGATTCCAACTCCAGGAAATGGAATTTATAATTTTCTGGGTTTGGTAACAAGGCAAAGCGCGGCATTGAGTTCCGCTACTTAACACGCAATGCCTCAATTTGGCGGAAAGTGGGGAACGGAGTTTCTTAACACTAGGTTCCCTCTGCCCTGATATATGCGGGATACAGCGTGAAGCTATGTATGTATGTAACATTGTGAGTATATAATCCTATTTCTTTTACATTTAACAGGTTTTTTACGCGTTAGAGGAGTGACTAGTAAAATATGACTTAAAAAAAAAAACAAATCTTAAAAAAATAGTAAGAAAATCCTATAGGTTTCCTGAAATATTACATCATTCACTATTACTTCCCTAATATCGAGCTAAGTAACGTTGGTAACAACTTTAGTCGTTACACCACTTTGTTGTCTTTTTACTCCGTCACAGTAAACTCTCAAGTGCTAATCGTCTAAGTTTCATTTTACGATTATAGTATAAGTACAGTAATAAATGATGATGACTGTAATTAAATTTTATTATTCTATATTTATTTATGACTGACAACGCACTGAAGAAACTACTGGGAGTAGAAAGCTGAAATTTGATACGTTAGTTATATGAGGAGTGTAGGGGAGCATTAAGTCAGGATTTGTCGGTAAAAGAAGGGGATTTTTGTAAGTGTCCATACGAATTTGCTGGATATAACTCGTTTGAATATAAAATATGATAATAATATTCGAATTTGTAATATTAATAGTATACTCTATACTACAACTTTAATATTAATCGGATAGCTACTCTCTAATTGCATAATCACGTTTTATTTGTTACCTTTTTAATAATAAATTAGTAAATATATGAGACTTTCATTTTGTGTCTACGTTGACGCGTTAACAACGCGTTGCCTAGTAACGTATATGTCACTTTATATAAATGCATGCATGCATGTTAAATCATGGTAGTGTGTATAAAATTTATTTTAATATATTCTTTATAAATTATTTTAAAAATATATTATCATTGTGCACGTCTTCGCTATATAAACTATAAGTATGCCAAGTTTTATGCTCCTCCGTCCGCGTAATATTCGTAAAAAAGGGTACAAAGTTTTTGCCTCAAGTATTAATATATAGATATTATATACATACATACATACACAGCTTCACGCTGTATCTCGCATTCAAAGGGAACCCAGTGTTAAGACACTCCGTTCCCCACTTTCCGTCGAATTGAGGCATTGCGTGCTGAGTGGCGGAACTCAACGCCGCGCTTCACCTTGTTACAAAACCCATTTCCAAAATTGAAAAATTCCATTTCCTGGTGTAGATATAGATATTAAAGAAATTATAATAACCCAAGACGTAATGATGTAAAATCAATATGTTAAAGACTTTAGATTTCAATTGTTAGATTTTCTAGACTCGAAAGCCGCGAGAATAAATCATCATATACAATTTTATGTAATATTTCTAAAAGCTTTCATACTTACCTCTAAACGACAGATCATCGAACTTGCCTAACCGTGACAAAAGCATATTTTCGCAAGCTCGTAATGTAATTGCTTTGTGTTCCACCGCGAGGAATCTGGTGTCCGAGTCGGAAGTAATTAAAATTTGTACCGTGAATAAATAAAAATTGCCAAACCACCAGCTGTTGTTTCATTAACGTTTATTGTTCAATTATAAAGGATTAAACTTTGTGGTATTCTTTACTTTTAGCCGATTGTATTTTTTTTATGTATGTAGCGTAATTTTAATAAGGGGAATAAATAGGTTTTTGAAGGGTCGGCAACGCGTAAGTGATGCCCCTGGTGTTGCAAGCGTCCATAGGCCACGGTAACCATTTACCATCAGGTGGGCCGTGTGCCTTGTTGCCACCGTCGTGGTATAAAAAAAAAAAAAAATTTGTTTTTTTCAACTGGGTGAACCATTTCTGATGGTTCTTATTTTATATGAAAGCTTTTGATGTGGTCCAATTTTTTATGTAAAATTTGATTACTTTTTGAGTATAACTGTATGGGTACCAAATAAAAGTACTTAATTAGCACTTTTTAAATATATAACACATAAATAGCTTATATAGCTTTATATTTGTATTTGCTTCCTAAATTGGAAGAATTGGTTCAGTCGGGTTTTCTATTCTTTATAATTTTTTTACTTGTTACCTACAATATTTTTTATATATACTAGTGACTTACTGCAGTTTCCTTCACAATTCTATAGTGATAAAGAATATTTAAACAACTTTTCATTTATCATCCCTTGAGAAACTTTCCGCGGCGGTTGTTGTTCTTTGTTTCTAGACTTTGAACGGAAATTCTTTTAATAGTGTTACATACAATGACCATTTCTCTTAAAAGTTTTGAGGTTTTTGCTTTATGTTTTTTAAAATAAGGTTTAAAAAGTAGTTTCTTTGCCAACTCTAGGTCGTAAAGATCTATCTTAGATACAATAATAATAAGCAGCTTCACCCTATATATTTATATATAACAGTTCAGTGTTTTCATTTCCTCGCTCTGGTATCAAGGCAAAGCGCGGCGTTGAGTTCCGTTATTCAGCACACAATGCCTCAATTCAGCGGAAAGTGGGGAACGCAGTGTCTTAACACCAGGTTCTCAGGTTCCCTCTGCCTACCTTGTTATATGCGGGACACAGCGTGAAGCTAAAAAAAAACAAAAGAGGCAGTCACAGTAAACTTAGAATCAAGACCTTCACCGCTCTCCGGCGGAACACACAACATTGCAAGTTAATTGGCGGAATTCAACGACGCGCTGAGTTTTACTAAAGGGGAGAAATATAAATAATTTAAATTCTCCCTAGTGAAATTTGAACCCGAGACCAGTCTCATTTACGATCAGACATTATTCCACTGCGCCGCGGTATAGAGCTTTTTATTTAAAACAAATTATAAAAAATCCTAGTTCAAGACCATGATTCATATTTTGAAGCTTAAAATTGTAGTAATCAATCTAGATAGAAAATTCATCCCTACTAATATTATGAATGTGAAAGTATATTTGTTTGTTACGATTTCACGCTGAAATTACTTAACCGATTATCATGAAACTTATACATATTCCTAGAGGTATTAAAAAAGACATAGGAGACTTACTATTAAAATAAAAGCTTAAAAAAAAACAAATTGCAAAAAATTGAAAATCTAACTACTTCGAAGCCTAAAAATTAACGCTAATACCCACTATACATTGTAGTATGTACTATGTTATATGTAGTAGTGTAGTATAGGACTGCCATGGACCACGCGAGCGAAGCCATGAATAACCGTTAATACAATAAACATATTTTGATATATTAAATTACTTTTGACGCCTATCGTAGCGCAGAGGCACAAACGTGTGACATTGTGGGTTCGACTCTTAGTATTTTCCTTTCCTGGGTTTGGTAACAAGGCAAAGCGCGGCGTTGAGTTCCGCCATTCATGCAGTAATGATTCAATTCGGTGGAAAGTGGGGAACGGAGTGTCTTAACACTAGGTTCTCAGGTTTCCTCTGCCTAACCTGCCCTGCTATATGCGGGATACAGCGTGAAACTAAAAAAAAAATTACTTTAGAAACGCATTTCTAAAATTCCTCACCAGTGCTCGCATACATATGAACTAAGCAAGTGTAAAAGGTTAATTTTAGCCGTACATATTTAGCGGAACCACTGCATGTTAACAAGATTCTAGCGCTACTTAGCTCGTAGTAGCTTATAATTGCAGCTATGCTTGAAATAGTTCCATTTGAAAAAAGGTTTTATATATAAAATTGTATAGAGTAGGTATTTCTTTTAAATACTTTGAAATGGGACAAATTGTAATAGCAATTGGGTTTCTAGAATTATTATATTATTAAACGTTTATGAACCAGGTAAATAAAAACTTCTTCCTATACCAGGTGAGGTTTTTGTTAGGTGGTAGGAGGTTCGTCCTCCGACTGGCTCGCGACCACTATCATGTCAAAGACGAACCGCCAAATATCTTATGATGTGTTCCGGTTCGATGGCATGTAAGCCAGATTTTCCCCTTTCCCACCTATCCTTTCCCAAAAATGTGGTGGTACTGATAGTGGACTACTACATTGTCCCCCCTTCCATCAGTATCCTCTAGGTTGGCAACGCATCTACAACATCTCTGGTGTTGTAGATGTCTATGAGCGAAGGTAACCACTTACCATCAGGTGGTCCTTCTGCTCGTTTGCC
>JAKGSA010000858.1:0-33012 GCA_033558755.1 Philaethria dido | reverse complement strand
GTGCACCCCTTCATTAAATAACCTATAAGTGTACCAAATTTCATTCTACTCCGTCCACATAATTTTCATAAGAAGGCATCCAAAGTGTTTCCTTCACGTATTAATATATAGATTTTCTAATTTCGTCATCAAAATTATTTTAATATCTAAGTATGTACAGTACTCAAATAACTTCATCTAGGCGGTCACTGAAAATCAGCGTTGGTTCTCATTGAGTCTTGTGACTCATGTGCCAACTTATATGCTGAGTGACCTACCTTTTCTTTGCACACTGCTGTACATATATTATAATATTATTTGATTTTTTTTATGTTTTTTTAAGTAGTTGTTGTTTTTGTTGTTCTTTTTATGGTTTGTGTTTTCTTTTACTTTCCTGTATTGAAATAAAGCTTTTACTTACTAACTTACTTAAATACAAAAATCAGTGGAATAATTAATTAAATAAACATCTGACAGTCGCATTACATATCAGACCCATTCTAAGAGACTTCACATGAAGAGTTACATCTTTAAAATATACTGACTTGAGTGAACAACGCTTTCTATTTAATTAACTGAAAAAGACTCATTTAACATAAGATTAATTCCGTAACACGGGAGAATAGGTTGATAATTCGCTTTGTACGTACATTTTTAAATATTGATAGGCCTGTCGTGGCGCAGCACAAGCGTCCGACTGTAAACGCGATAGGTTGTGGGTTCGATTCCCATTCCAGGAAATGTAAACACTAAAATAATATTTAGTATTTTCTTTTCTTTAATTTAGCATTTATCAGAGGGTAACAAGGCAAACCGCGACGTTTAGCTGCGCCACTCAGCACGCAACGAAATGTTCAAAAGAGAACGGAGTGTCTTAGCACTAGGTTTTCTGATTCACTTACCCTGCTATATACGGGATAGAGCGAAAAACTGTGCCTTAAAAAAATAATAGGCATTAAGATAACGAACATGAGACGAAATAAAAAAAACAAATATATGAAAAAAAAATCTATATCTACATCTATATATATATAATAAAAGAGCAGAAAAGTCAATTCTATACATGAAAAATTTTAGAAAAATATCAATTGGGTACGTTAATATATCGTTAATAGAAGCGAAAAAACCAATCAGTAGAATTTTTGTCTGTTTGTCTGTCTGTCTGTCTGTATATTTGAACGCGCATCACGCAAAAACTACTGGACAGAAATGAATGAATTTTGGCATGGTAATAGCTTAAAGTCTGGAGGTACATATAGGATAGTTTTTATCCCGATATTCAACGTAGTTTTCATGGAAACATTGAAAAACCTACATAGACAAATTACTTTATAGGCCTACATAGACAAATTACTTTATAGGTAATGAATGATTTTTGCACAACAACAGCTTAGAGTCTGGAGGTACATATAGGATAGTTTTTATCCTGTCGTTCAATTTAATTTTCATGAAAAAAATATATAAGTTACTTTATATGCCGATAATTACTGAATAGAAATGAATGATTTTTGCATGGTTATAGCTTAGAACGTGGAGCAACTTATAGGATACTTTTGAATTGATAGTCATTGTAGTTTTCGTTGAAAAAATAAATAACTGACAGCCTCAAATTATGTCAATTACTCGCATAATTTCTTTCTAATTACACTAAGTATAAAATAAAAATATTAAGTTAAAAATAAAAATTAGCAAGTAATAAAAATATTAAAAGAAACGAAAAAGAGAACAAGAAATATGCATTTATTTAATAAGAATCATATAATCGATTTTAGATATGACCGGTAATAGGTATGAACGCACAATAAGTAATATAATAATTTTATATTTGCTTTCAATATTTTCATGATTATTTAAGTGAAATTTTTAATAGAGTATAATAAAAATAAATTTAATTTCTTACACAATGGAATTATTATTTATTGGCAACATGATAATTTATTTTATCATTATTATGAGGGTAATAGAAACTTTTAGTTGTACATGGGCACTCCATGTCTTTTCAAAGTCAAAGTCAAACTCAAAGTCAAAGTCAAAATATCTTTATTCCATAAAAATGCTTAACATTTACTTGGACATGTCATAAAAGTAGAAAAAAAAAATGCAAAACAAAATAACCAAAAAAAAATGTGCAATTTTGACTTGAAAAAAGCCCGTTCAAATGGTTGAGCTCATGAGAAGATACAGGCAAAGAAACTCATGGCCACTCTTTTTAATTGCCAGTATTTGTTACAAATTACAATTAACAATTTTAACTTAGAAATAGAGCAACTCATTTCCAAACATCTTTATCGTGAACATAATCTTTAACAGAGTAATATGCTTTTTGGCAGAGCCTGTGCTTAACCACTTTTTTAAATTTGTTCAGTGATAAATTAACAACGTCGTTTGGAAGTTTGTTATAAAAGTGTATACTTTGACCTACGAATGAGTGAGACACTTTATGGAGCCTAGAGAAGGGCACAGCAAGCTTATTTTTATTTCTTAAATTATGTTGATTCTATTCCTATTTAATTTTAAAGGCATGTAGTGGCACAGAGGAACATGCGCACGACTGTAAACGCGACAGTTTGTGGGTTCGATTCCATGGACTGAAAATACTGAATATTTTCATTTCCTCGCTCTGGAAACAAGAGAAAACGCTGCGTTGAGTTTCCCCACTAAGCACGTAATACCTGAATTCGGAGAAAAGTGGAAAACGGAGGGTCTTAATACTAGGTTCCCAGGTTCCCTCTGCCTATCCTGCTTTGTGCGGGATAGAGCGTTAAGTTAGAAAAAAATAAAATGAAATAAATATAGTGGTACAAAAATTTTCGTGTAGTGCGGAACGGAGTGTCTTACAACTAGGTTCCCTCTGCTTACCCAGTAGGGTAAGATTCACGCTGTATCCCGCATATAGTAATATGCGGGATACAGCGTGAAGCTATCGTACATTAAAACAAAAGAGAGAACTAAACAAAAGTGAGACTAAGAGATATTCAGAATATGAGAGGCATCTAAGTTAAATATACTTTGACAGCATCTGTAATGCAAAACAAAAGTCGCTTTAAATTCCGCTTCATTTTTATTTTTTCTGTACAAATAGTATTTACCTTACAAATACTAAGATAGAATTTTAAATACCTAATATATTTATAATAGATCACTATGACCAGCATTTGACTGTAAGCGCGGTAAAACTGGTTTTGGGTTCGATTCCACGCGGGACAATAACTATATTTAATTTTCATTTCTCCGCTCAGATAAAATATAGCGCTGCGTTGAACTCCGCCATTCAACACTCAACGTCGTGATTTCGGTTTTCTCTGACTACCCTGAAAAGTTTTTGTATCTTCAGAACATTAATTACGCCTGTCGTGGCGCAAAAGCACAAGCGTGCGACTATAAATGCCACAGGTTGTGGGTTCGATTCCCATTCCAAGAAATGGAATTTTTCATTTCCTGAGTTTTATAACAAGACAAAGCGCGGCGTTGAGTTCCGCCACTCAGCACGCAATGCCTCAATTCGGCGGAAAGTGGGGAACGGAGTGTCTTAACACCACCCTCTGCGTACTCTGCTATATGCGGGATACAGCGTGAAGCTATATATGTACTAGTACAACATTAATTTTTGTTTCAAGCATTTTACTTTATAAATTTTGCGAAACAAAATAGAAAACTGACTTCATAACTCTTAAATTACTCATCAGATCTTAACTAAATTTCAATGAAACCATCCGAAGCACTACCTATCATGTAAAAAGTATCATCAAAATCGTATTTTTTACTGGGTTAATTATATTTAACCCAGTAAAAAATACGATAACACACACAAAAAATACAATCGAAATGATAACCTCTTTCTTTTTTGTTTAAAAACTTAACATAGGTTTAAATAAAAACTAAATTAGCTATAAATTTAAAAATAACTAAGAATTACTTTTACAAAACAAAGCCAGCTTGCTCAAAACCACAAATGTACCAGTTATTAGCCACTAAAGAGTGGAACAGTAGGAATCTCGTTACCGCGCGACCATTACGCTAAATCTACACGATTAAAATTAGCTGCTGAATGCACTTGTAATGTACAAATATGTTGGTTTTTTTAGTTTGTGGATTGGAACAAAGGATCGTACGAAATAGGCAGAAAGTACCAAGTGATATATCATTCACTTTAGTTATTTTACTGTGTATTTCGTGTTTGTGTGTGTAACTAGATCAGAAAAAAATTAAAATATTATCCTCGAGTGCAAATCGAACCTACAACTACCTTGTTTGCAGCTAGGTACTTCATAACTTCAACACAATGGTGTAAAAAAATATATAGATATTTATATAATAAAATTCTAAGCAGGGTGTTTAATTTCGCCTGTCGTGGCGCAGAGGCACAAGCATGCAACTGTAAACTCGACAGGTTGGAGGTTCGATTCCCACTCCAGGAAATAGAATATTTCATTTCCTGGGTTTGGTAACAAGGCAAAGCGAGGCGGTGAGTTCCGCCACTCAGCACCCAATGCCTCAATTCGGCGGAAAGTGGGAAACGGAATGTCTTAACACTAGATTCCCTCTACCTACTCTGCTATATGCGGGATACAGCGTGAAGCTATGTCTGTCTGTATGTATTTAATTCCGCCATTTATTATTTATTTTGTATCGAAATTGGAAGTAAAGTAGAGAACAGAGTGTCTTGACGCTATTTTTTATCTGACTACCCTGCTATATAAAAACGGGACAAACAAAAAATAAACTAATTTTAAATTGAGATATAAAAACGTACAATATAATAAAAGATGAACTCCAATCAATATTATAAATAATGCATAACAGCAATGACCAAATTTGAATTCTGTCTAAAGATTTTTCCGGAAGGTATATCCATTAACAAATGAAAACTGTGTGGTACATATTACTCTTTCATGTGTAAAATAAATTTTAAATAGTTCGGTGACTAATTAATCAATTTATTAAAAAAATATATATTTCCAAAATATATTTTAAATATATAAGGTAATATTTATTTTGAATATTTAATTTTATTGTTTCATAGTCTTTATAAACAAAAATAACAGCACACGACACAAACACCGTCCCCGCCGGTGGAGACGAGGTCCTTACTTTTCTACGGCTCGATCACGCCTCGGTGCGACCGGGTCAAGCCACTAAAATCCAACAGGGCATCAAAGGCTTAAGCTCGGGCCGAGCGAAAGCAAAGTCCCCCACTACAAGCAGTGTTCGCAAGCCGAGGTTCGGCCTCGCAGGAGGCGCCCCTGTGACACTGCAGTTCTAAGTTGATGGTTCTCCTCCCGAGGAGGCCAACAGCATACTACACAGTCGAAAAAAAAAAAACAAAAATAAGAAGGAAGGGGGAAATAAAACGATTTTTGAACTGTGTTATAACATTACTATTTTTATGTAAAAAATAAAATTTTAACATATTCATTATTTTTTTTTATTTCACGCCGTATCCCGCGCATAGCATTGTAGGTAGAGTGAATCTGAGAACCTAGTTTTAAGACACTCCGTTCTCTTAAAGTTTCCGTTTCATACTCAGCGGAATTCAAACAATGCGTTCTGAGTGAGGAAATCAATGCCGCATTTTTCCTTGTAACCCAGAAAATGGAAAATAACTGTTCTGAATCATTCATTAATACTTATAATAAATAAGTAATATAACAAACGATTAAATAATTTACTATATGTTAACCTCTTCTTTGGACATCTGCATATCTGGCTAAGTAAATTCACTTAGACAGATATACAGAGACCTCCATCCTATTATGCGGCATGTCGGTCCGTTAGCACTTGATACCTTTAGTTGATGAAACATCAATAGCAGTGAGAAACGTGTATAACTCTAATCTATAGGATTAGGCCAGTTGTTCCGTGTCTAATTTTATAGGTGTCTTAAAAAAATATTGGAATTATTATGATTTCTGGTTAAAAATAATTTTTAATCTATTCAATCTCTTGCGTTTTCTACCTAAGTATTTGTTGACTATCGTTCTTTATTTTATTCTAATTGTGACTTGTAGGTTGTCTTATGTTTGAAGCGTTATTGCAACGCAAGTGCCAATATCACGATCAATGGATAATCCTGCAAAATCCTTTAGCTCTTATCATATGGATGATTTAAGTGAAGAATGAATAAGATTTAAGTAAAGAAAATTTGTTAGAAGACATACTTTGAAGCTGATAAACTTCAAATATTCTGAAAAAAGAGATTCCAACGATAATTGATAGTAGTAAATATCACGGCAAAGCGCGGCGTTGAGTTCCGCCACTTAGCACGCAATGCCTCTATTCGGCGGAAAGTGGGGACCAGAGTGTCTTAACACTAGGTTCTCAAGTTCTCTCTGCCTACCTTGCTATATGCGAGATACAGCGTGAAGCTATATGTGTATGTTAATATCATTATTTCAATAAAAAAAATTAGGATTGCCTAAAATGATTTTTTTTTTACGCTGTATCCCGTATGTAGCGGGGTAGGCAGAGGGAACCAGAGAACCTAGTGTTAAGACACTCCGTTCTCTTTCAACATTTCCGTTCCCCATTTTAATAATACTAATAATACCTAATTTAGACAAAGAAAGCCAGATAGTGAAAGGTTGTTCAGCTCTCCACTTTCCTTAATAAAAGAAAAATAAAATAAAATTATATAATATGTATTAACCTGCTTGCCGTAATGGTTTGAATTCACAACTACTATAAACAATCAAAGGTAAAAGTTTCAAACTGTGTCACTATGGCACCCATTTCAATTGTATAAAAAATGTAATTGTGTTTTATTTGACCAGCAGGCACTTACGATTTTGTCATCGATATTTTAGTAATGTTTATCATGTTGCCATTTCTTTGGGGTGTGTATGAATTCCAATTTTTATTTACTCCAAAACAACAAAAGCCGCTTCATCCTATCGAACAAGTAATCAGTGAGGTCGACCATGGCGCAGAGACACAAGCGTGTGACTGTAAACGCGACTGGTTGTGGATTCGATTCCCACTCCAAGAAATGCAAATGTTAAATATTTACAATAGTTAATATTTAGTATTTTCATTTCCTCGTTACGTTATGGTTACAAAGCAATGCGCGGCGTTGAGTTCCGCCACTCAGCATGCAATGCCTCAATTCGACGGAAAGTAGGTGACGGATGATAAGAGAACGGAGTGTCATAACACTAGGTTCTTCGGTTCCCTTTGCCTATCCTGCTATGTGCGGGATACAGCGTGAAGCTAAAAAAAAATAAGTAAGCAATATGTATCATACAGTTATTACTGCCAACAGCCTAATTATGTCGATCATTACTCACATACAGAAAAGAAAATAAACACATAGTGAGTATCCTTTTTATCTCTCTAATATACCACCACAGAGTTAAGGTTTTATGAGGCATGAACCATCGACACAAGATAAATTACCGCACGAAGTTGATACAGTCTAGAAATTTGGGAACTGTGCCAAATAATAATAATGGAGGCCCTGACCGGAAACTATTTGCAAACGCCCTTAAATCATGTAAATTGTAATTTGGTTGACACTAATTATAAGCGTTTTTTGAAAATGAGCAAAATCTTGAACATCGCTAGGTAATTTTTTTTATTTATTATTTTTTTTTTTTAACTTCACGCTGTATCTCACATATAGCAGGGTAGGCAGAAGGAACTAGAGAACCTAGTGTTAAGACACTCCATTCTCTTTCAACAATTCCGTTCCCCACTTTCCGCCGAATTGAGGCATTGCGTGTTGAGTGGCGGAACTCAACGCCGCGCTTTGCTTTGTTACCAAACCCAAGAAATAAAAATACTAAATTTCACATTTCCTGGAGTGGGAATCGCACCCACAACCTGTCGCGTTTACAGTCGCACGCTTGTGCCTCTGCGCCACGACAGGCGTTGATTTTTTATACCTTTTCTAAAAATATTTTTCTGTCAACACGCATAAAAAAAATATCTAATAGTCGGTTCTTTAGTAAAATACACTCAAAAGTGAAATTATTTGCGAATTCAAAATCTAAATACTAGTCTTATAAAAATTTAAATAGGACAACATCTGAAGCTCTAGCCGTCATCTACAAAAAGAAATATATGCAGTAACACATACAAAAAAGTACAACCGTATTGAGAACATTATTTTTTGAAGTTGGTCGAAAACAGTAACAATTACGGCGATACTTAAGGACGGTATAAACGGCTTTACCTAACACCTGCTAGCTTTCAGTCTATTTAAGTAAGTAAATAGATAGTACTCCCTATTGCAACATAGATATTTTGGGGCAATCAGCCTGTTAAAACGCAAACGTTCCAAAACCAAAGTAATAACGTTTAATAGCAGTACAAGTCAGAATTAAACTGAGGCAATCAAAATTCAATTTAATAGATGACTACCACATTTGATACCACAGTTTATTTTACAGTCCTAGTACGCCTGTGCTCAAAATAATTTAAATATTATTTAAAAAATAATTTTATTACAAGCAAAAAAGGTTTAAATTACAATGACAGTGATACGTTGTAAAGAATTTATGGTTTTAACCTTTTATTTATAAGGCGTTTTTCAATTCTTTAACAAACAAAAAAACTATATATATTTTTAAAGAATTTTGTGTTAATTTCAGGATAAGAAATCTGCAGGATGGTTTTATATTATTATGATTTTCGTCCGGTTTCCGGATTATGTCATTGACATTGACTATTTTATTACTACTTTTACAGAATAAAAAATTCTGTACATGTATTGAAATAAAATATGTCCTTATTTCATTACAAATATTACATATAATAATAATAATAATAATATAGCCCTTTATTCGGATCTTAATCCTAAACTAACAAATTTCTTAATCTATCTATAATCTAACATAAAATTCTTAATGTAGGTTAATCTATTATGTCTCTTTTCCTTATTTTCTGTAGATCCGTATGCCAGTCGGCAAAGGCCTCTTCCATATTATATATACAGTAATTTAATTTTGAATTATCTTAAGATAGTACCCTATGACTTCTACTCGTGTAAAAATATGTAATGGTGAAACAACCCAAATATGGCATAAGTGGTCTTATACTTTTTTTAGGTGGTAGGAGGTTCGTCCTCCGACTGGCTCGCGACCACTATCATGTCAAAGACGAACCGCCAAATATCTAATGATGTGTTCCGGTTCGATGGCATGTAAGCCAGATTTTCCCCTTTCCCACCCATCCTTTCCCCAAAATGTGGTGGTTCTGATAGTGGACTACTACATTGTCCCCCCTTCCATCAGTATCCTCTAGGTTGGCAACGCATCTACAACATCTCTGGTGTTGTAGATGTCTATGGGCGAAGGTAACCACTTACCATCAGGTGGTCCTTCTGCTCGTTTGCCGTCCGTTATCAATAAAAAAAAAAAATATTAATATTTAAATAAAACTAAAAGTCGTCGTTTTATATGTAAATATAAAAAGATAAATTTTTAATTTATTAATAAATAAAATAGTGTAGTAGCTTATAATTACCATTTCATATACGATATATGAACTTATGATTAGTTAATATTAATTATTTAAGAGTCCCAGCTGGCAATACTACCTGCCCACCCGAAGACGATAGAGTTAGTTCGTCCAGTCTTCCGCTAATGATTGGTTATGCGTCATGACGTCCTAACTTTCCACACCACACAGGTTCTCATGGTGTATGGCTGCTTCGGCAAATACCTATGTCTGATCCCTTCAAGCGAGCATAACGCCCATTGCCATCAATGCGATGATTGGTTCAAAGAGACGGCCCAGGATATACTGGAGGTATGGCCAATCTGGAAGTCTCATCGTCATAAGGGCGACCTTTCCCTGCCGTGGGTGGTGGTGGTTGAGAGGAACACCATGAGGCTTTAGTGGGAAGTCGCTGGCCTTCCAACTTAGGAGTCTCACATAACCTGTCCGAATCCCCGTTTGGCGATTGAACCCCTGACCGATGTTGTCCCACTGCGACATGATGACCTCATAAATATTAATTTCTTTTATATATTTTACAATACTATAGAAACAAGAATATGTACTATTATATAATTTCTATAATACACCAATGGAAACTTATTTTCTACCCTCAATTTAAATATAAAATGCATCTGTTATCAACAAATATAAAATAAAAGACGCAAAGACTAAAATGCAGTGTTCCGTACATACCCAATTTACAGTGTTAATCAAGAAGAAGCTTTTTCATTTAGTTTATGACACTGCATACGAGAGCTTTGTCTAGACGTCATTTTGGCTATTTCGTTTCAAATGAACAGAATAAGAATGTATGGACGTCAAGAATCTTTGTTAGCATGAAGATATGATTTTTTTCAAAAGCTACCAAAAGTTCAAGCAAATGTGAACTAAAGATAGTGAATATATTCTTTTAAATTATTTATATTTTTGAAGTTTTAAAGTGTTAATCATACAGTTAGGAAACGAAAAACATAATTTAGGAAACGTATAAAGAATTGAACACAGAGGAACTCGAGCCCGTTCTACATAGAACGCATGGTTTAGTGGTCAGAGCGCTTGGATGGTTTTCTAGAGGCGCGCGCGTTTCCATTGTGAACACGTATGGTAGCAGGTTCGCTTCCCATTTGGAGCATGATTATATTTAAATTAATTTGACTTCTCCGCTCTGGTAAGACATAGCGCGATGTTAAATCCTTCCATTCAACTCGTTTTGTCTTGATTTTAGGGGGAAAGTGGAAAACAGAGTGTCTCGACACTAAATTCTCTCTAACTACCCTGATATATGGTGAAGCTGAAAAAAATATATATTATAAGCTCCTATTTAACATACAGAGCCAATGATGGCACGTTTTTGTTATTTTAATTTACCATGTCTAAAAGATGGAGTATATTCATATAGTTTTACCAAAACAATTAAAAATATGGAATGTATATTAATTTAATTTACTAAAATTAATATTTACCAAGTCATTAATAATGATCAGAAAACAGCCGTGTCAAATTAGTTATATTTTTTCAAAAATTCGCAAGTCCTTGAAGTTATTTGTTCAGATGGCTCTTAACCAATTGTATGTTATTTAACAATACTTCCTTTTGTATATTTTATTCATATATATGTAATGTATTTTTTTATAGATGTATAATATGGACTATATTTATTATATACTAGCTGTTACCCGCTGCTTCGCTCGCGTAGTCAGTGGCAGTCCATACTACATACAATAGTGTATAGTGCATATATACCTTAATTTGATGGCTTTGAAGTAGCTAAATATTTTTTTTTTGACAAACAGTCATGTCTACAAAAATATATATTTTTCTTTAATAAAACGCTACTTAACATGCAATGCCTCTATCCGGCGGAAAGTGGACAACGGAATTATTGAAATAGAACGGAGTGTCTTAACACTAGGTTCTTAGGTTCCCTCTGCTATATGCGGGATGAAGCTAAAAAAACCGAAAAAAGAGTATCTTATGTTTTTTAGTAGAAGGAAAATCGGTTGAGAAGTTTTGACGTTAAAGCCTAACAAACAAACATACTATCACATTTATAATATTAGTTGGGATTTTTTGCAGACAATACGAAGTAATATCCAAACACGTGTAAACGTGTATTCAATTGTAAATGGATTATAGGTGAAAAATTATAAACTTAAAGTATGTAATACAATAGAACATGGTGGTACAGTGGGAGCTTCCGATTATAAGCATGATGGTTGTAGGTTTGATTCCCACTCAGGTTTATATTCAAATAATTTTCCCTTCCCCAGTGTGAGAAGACTAAATTTTTAGATTTTTTTTAACTTCACGCTGTATCCCCCATATAGCAGGGTAGGCAGAGGGAACCTGAAAACCTAGTGTTAAGACACTCCGTTCTCTTTCAACAAATCCGTTCCCCACTTTCCGCCAGATTGAGGAATTGCGTGTTGAGTGGCGGAACTCAACGCCGCGCTTTGCCTTGTTACCAAACCCAAACCCAAAAAAGAAAAATGAAAATACATCATTTCCTGGAGTGAGAATCGAACCCACAACCTGTCACTTTACAGTAGCACACTAGTGCCTCGATACTGCATGTTGACTGGCGGAACCAAATTCCGGAACCAAATTCCGATTCCGAAAATGTTAATATTGACCGTGTCTATTTCTTCAATGTAGTTATGCCAAAAGTTTTAGTACTAAAAATAAAATTATTAACCTAGAGATGCATATACGAACACATATCCTACTTAGAAATGCATGCAAAGTTTGTGATTTTTTTTTTAATGGATAACAGATAACAGCAAACGAGCAGAAGGACCACCTGATACTACAACACCAGAGGTGTTGTAAATGCGTTGCTTACCTAGACGATACAGATGGAAGTGGAGGACAATGTTGTAGTTCGTTATGGGAACCATCACATACTGGAGAAAAGAACCCATCCCATCAGGAAAGGGGAAAACCTGGCTTACATGCTATCGAACAGGATCTTTACCACATCTTTAGATATTTGGCGGTTCATCTTTGACATGATAGTGGTCGCGAGCCAGTCGGAGGACGAACCTCCTACCACCAAACAATATGTATGCTTGTTACTTTTTTACTCAAAAATTACTAAACAGACATTTAGCTTTATAGTAATTTATTTTGATATTGTAAAATTTTAGCTTAATGGAAGGGTAAGTATTAAGAAAATCGAAAAAAATATTCTCCCTCTGACAGCTATCTTTGCGTGAATTGCTTTACCGTTAGAGTTACTTTTTACGTAAAAATTATATCAAAATATTGAGAAATAAATACAATTCTTAAATTGGAACTCCTTTTCAATGTTCTTTTTAAAATATTTATGAAATTATTATCAAAATCGATACACTTTTCACTTTCAATGCTATGCATAATCTTTGTCATTTACACAGAGTAATATGGACGAATAGTTTAAAAGGTATCACGGTACGATGGACACTATTAGGCGCCTACCATGAGTCTACTAGTAAAATCATTATATGTATTAGGAAACCCTTTCAATATTTTCTAAAAAAAGCAGCTTTATCCCGCATAGCAGAATAGTCGGAGTGAACCTTGTATCAAGACATTCCGTTCTATTTTTTTTTTATTTATATTTATTCTGAACACTGCGGACACGTGCTCCGTACCTTTTGTCAACTTTTCATATAATTTTTAAGCTTAACTAAGCTTAGGAAATAAGATACTTTTTTTTTCCAAAGAGAGTCCAAGTAAAAATACTTTGGCAACTAAAAAGTTGCCTACTTAATATATTATTATTACTTATAATACTTAATTTTACTTATCATTACTCCATATTACTCAATTTTACTCAATATTACTTAACTCCGACACTCCGTTCCTAATTGGACCCATAAACAATTACGTTTAAAGTCAAACAATATCATGATTATTTTTATAAATACGAGTAATTTTAATCAATACGAGTATACTACGCGGGTAAAGTCGCGCGAAAAAACTAGTAGCTTTTAACATAAAGGAAATAAGTGATGAAGAGCTAAAACATAGAATTCTATTTCATAAATTCTCATATTTAACTTAATATCAATGGAGAAATATGAGATTTGATCTCATTCAAATTTAGTTAAGATTTGACGAGTAGTCTTTGAGTTATTCGTAATACTTTTTTTTTTTAACTTCACGCTGTATCCCGCATATAGCAGGATAGACAGAGGGAACCTGAGAACCTAGTGTTAAGACACTCCGTTCTCTTACAACAATTCCGTTCTCCGGCGGTTCTCTGGCGGAACTCCACACCGCGCTTTGCCTTGTTACCAAACCCAGGAAATGAAAAATTCCATTTCCTGGAGTGGGAATCGAATCCACAACCTGTCGCGCTTACAGTTGCACGCTTGTGCCTTTGCGAGACGACAGGTGTTACTTTTTCTTATATATTTTACTAGCTTTCCGCCCGCGGCTTCGGCCGCGTAGAATTCGGTTATATCGCGCGACATGTCAGGAGTAGCCTTTCTTCTTTCTTTCTTCTTTCCCAAGGTCTAGACTATGTGTCAAAAAAAAATATAAAAAATAAAAATATTTTATTTTATAAACATTTTTTTGCGATAAAGAATATCCTATGTCCTTTCCCAAGTTCAGTTCTACCTTCATACCGAATTTCATTAAAATCGGTTCATTGGCTTAGGCGTGAAAGCGTAACAGACAGACAGACAGACAGAGTTACTTTCGCATTTATAATATAAGTAAGGATTTAAAGTCAGTTTCCTTTTTTGTTAAAATTTTAATTATTTCTAAGCCAAGTTCAAAATAAACTCAAATACCTGCTATTATTATTATTGAATTTCAACAAAAAACACACATACATGAATATTAATATTAATTTCATATTTCTTACTACTCATAAGAACACATATGTTATAATTTGATAAGCGTGAATTATATGGTAATGAAATGTTTAAATATTGTTAAGTTTCACTTCCCACGTTTTTAACGATTCACGTGTTTGTATTCATTCTATGTGTTTATTACCAAAAACGTGATAACAATGAACGGTCGTTACAGGAATTTTCAGATCACGTTTACGATCACATCTTACCTAAATAAGTACTATTTACTTTTATAATCATTATTTAATAAAGGATACTTTATGCTTTTTTTACTTTATTAATATCATTGAGAACGGAGTGTCTTAACACTAGACTCTCTGGTTCCCTCTGCCTTTCCTTTTTTTTTATGGATAACGGATGGTAAACGAGCAGAAGAACCACCTGATGGTAAGTGGCTACCTTCGCCCATAGACATCTACAACACCGAAGGTGTTGTAAATGCGTTGCCAACCCTGCTAAGTGCGGGATACAGCGTAAAGCTAAAAAAAAATACTATAGTTATATAATGGGCAAATAACACAAAATCTTTTTAATGGTTATATCTTATTCTATATAAACATGTTTATTATTTTAAACTTTCTTCTAGACCAGTTCAGTAGTTCTTGCGTGAAAGACAAACAAACATCTATCCACTCATCCTTGCAAGTTTTAAGATTTGTAGCATTTTTGTATATGTATATATTTGTTTGTATGTATATGTTATTTTTAGTGGTGTTCATATATGTTTATATATTATAAATGTCTATTTTTGAATTACTATTCGTTCTTTTCTTTGTCTTTATTTTTTTTCCATTGTATTTTTTATGTGCCATAAAGAATATTATATCTATTAGTGAGATCAGAACAGCTTTTATTATATTAATCAAGTAATTAGGAATCAAGTAAAATAATTTTATGTATATTCTAACATGTACAAAGAAACAACAAAAAAGCCAACGTGACGCAATAGTAAAGCGCCTTACTGTAAATATGAGTATGTATGGTAGCAATTTTCATTTAGGGGAAAGATTACTAATGAATTATTTTAATTCCTCTGCTGGTAAGACACAGTACGGCGTTAAGTTCCGCCACTCAACAGTAATGTCGTACTCGTAATGTCTCGAATTTCGGCGGAAAGTAGAGAGACTTGCCACTAAGTTCGTATGCATGTATGTTATGTTTGCATGGGAACAAACCTTAAAGCTTACTCATAGTGAAATTTTATGTGTCCACTCAGGGCTTCTGAAAATGGAAGCACTACGTGACTGCTAGACAGTTCAATCGCAAGGGAATGCAAAGGGAGTCTCATGTAGGACTCGAACCTCGAAAAATATTTTTTCTATACAAAACCTATAAATAACGCCAATACCGGATTTGAACCAGAGACTTTTAAATCTTTAGTCTCCCAACTGAGCTATTTCAGCTCCACGTACGTACGTCCCTAAAATATAAAAATATACGACTATATGACCTCTATGTGACTGTGTAGGCTTTAATATTTTCATAGGCCACTCTTTATTGCTAGTATTGCTGGTGTCACCTAAAAGAAGAATCATTTGGTAATACATGAATAAGGAACAAAATCATTTGGTAATATGTTTTAATTCATTTTTTCCCAAAAGAAATCAGGGGTATATTCTGTCTACACACAATATTAATAGATTAAAATAAATTGTTTTTTTGGCTCCATAATACACTGCGTTATTATTTCTTTTAGAACTATAACCAAAAATTAAATATGGTTTAAGAAAAGAAGGAACAATTTCACATTTAAAAAGCAATAAATTGGGTTAGTATATATAATATATAAAAAAGATATTACTTACTGTAAATATTACGTACAAATAAATCAATCTCACAAGCATTACTATGTGGCTTTTATGTATGTATATTTTTAGTAAGATGTGGTGGTTCCGAAAGCGGACTACTACATTGTCCCCCCATTCCATCTGTATCCTGTAGGTCGGCAAGGCATCTACAACATCTATGATAATCATAGATGTTGTAGCATCTATGATGTCCATGGGCGAAGGTGACCACTTACCATTAGGTGGTCCTTCTGCTCGTTTGCCGTCCGTTATCCAAAAAAAAAAAGGAGGTTAACACGTGATATTAAGCTTACACTTGAGTCGTAAGTCTCACCTCCTTCCAAGCTTTAGGTAAAGTTTGCTTGTTTAAAATATAGGAATACTTAAACATAACTGTAACTTAACATAAAATAAAAAAAAAATTGTATAAGTTAACCTTCCAAGATCGCTACTTTGGCATTTTCAATCGAAAGTATTGCGATTGCTATTTGAATATAAAAATTTTAATGACAACTAAACGTTTAAACTTATTATAAATAATTAAGATTTTACCAAAAAAAAAAAAATTCACAAAAAAATGCACTAAAAAGAAACATTTTTAAAAATAACTCAATAATTACTCGTCAAATTTTAACTAAATTTAAATGGGTCTACATACAATTAAAAAATTATGCAATACGCACAAAAAACAGTCGAATTTAGAACTTCCTCCTTTTTTGAAGTCGGTTAAAGAATAAAGCGTTAACGGCAGAAATAGAAATGCTATCAGTGAGGTTGACTATTTGTTTTTTTTTTGTATGATATATAATTTAATATTTTTAATATTTTTCGCTTAACCTCAAGGACGCTACTGAAAAACACTTTTGTAAATAATAATTGTTTCACGTTTCCGACCAACAGTCGATTGCTTTCTTTTATTTGCTTGTGCCTGAATCATTATCAGCATTACATAATTTAATTCCTAATATGAAATATCTTGACAATGGCGAATGGCGCAGATTTTAGCGTGCAAACAACAGGCTTATGTATCAAACTGTTGACGATTAGTTGTCAAAATAAGTGATTTTTTTAGAGGTTACTTTCTATAAGTACTAATCAGAGATTTTTTAAAAGAAATTCATTCGAAGCGCCATAATTAAAGAACTAAACTGAACTCAGTTTAAAAATAGATTAAGAAAAATACTAGTAAAATATCTGCCAGTCCCTGATTTTTTTTTTGTAACTTCACGCTGTATCCCGCATATAGCAGGGTAGGCAGAGGGAACTAGAGAACCTACTGTTAAGAAACTCCAACAAATCCGTTCCCCACTTTCCGCCAGATAGAGGCATTGCGTGTTGAGTGGCGGAACTCAACGCCGCGCTTTGCCTTGTTAATAAACCCAGAAAATAAAAATACTTCATTTCCTGGAGTGGGAATCGAACCCACAACCTATCGCTTTACAGTCGCACACTTGTGTCTCTGCGCCACGACAGGTGTTCAGACAGGCTCCCTGAAAGTTAATGTAATAAACTATTGTTTATTATGTGCTAACTATTGTTGTTTTTGTTAGGCTATACTTTCCATTTTTGTTTTTAGATTCCATTTTTTTTTATAAATCACTAATATTCGAATGTGTACTGAAAATCAATGAATATAGACGTAGGATTAACGGGCACCTGTGGGTATTAGACATGGGTGTTATCGTTTTTTAGCTATAACGGTTACATATCGGATATGAAGATTTCACATACGATATCAAATCCGTATTCAGATATCGAGTTTGCTTTTCGATAGTTTTCGTTACGATTTAGTTTTCATATCTCATCGTCAAGTTGTCGTTACGTTTTGTATGTAGATATTTGATATCGGATATGATCACTTAGATAACGATATCATATGATATAAGAGTGAAACTCGTTTCTAGTTACGTTTTGATATATCGATCTCATCCCTAGTGGGTATATAACCTATACATTTGTATAGGTTATATACCCACAGGTGCCTGAGTGGGCCATTACCTGTATATTAATCTTATAA
Organism: Philaethria dido; assembly: GCA_033558755.1. Taxonomy (NCBI): domain Eukaryota; kingdom Metazoa; phylum Arthropoda; class Insecta; order Lepidoptera; family Nymphalidae; genus Philaethria; species Philaethria dido. The sequence continues at coordinate 14,944 of JAKGSA010000858.1, read as the reverse complement.
ATGAAGATTGTCTTAATATTAAAAAACATGATTAATCATACTATTATAGTTTAAACTTCTAAAACAATTAAAATTATATTAGTTATATATACGAATAGACTAACCTGAGAATCTAGTGTTATTTCAGTTCCCCACATTCCACCGAATTGAGGCATTACGTGCTGAGTGGCGGAACTCAACGCGGCGCTTTGCCTTGTTAAAAAAACCAGGAAATAAAAATAAAGTAAACTTTTACATTTCCTTTAGTGGGAATCGATCCCACAACCTGTTGCGTTTAGAGTTGCACGCTAAGTCGCAACTATTGTAACCACCGTCGATACATGCTTTATTTGAATAATGCTGTTAAACAGAATAAGTGATATGTGTCCTTAACTTTCATTTCATTAATGTACAAATATATTTTTTTTTACATTTCTTTGTATTTTTTTGTATTTCATATTCTCTTAATCAAATATATTTTATAACAATTTAAGAACCAATCTCTGATTGGACTCTCACGATGGATACGTATGAGAAGCAGTACTGAGGATTTTTGTGTTTCGTCATCACGACGGGACATTTTTCTGTACTCTAGAAGCCAAAATTAGGGTAATCCTCCGCTAACTCCTCTCCCGGCAATGCGATGGGCCCTACACTCGAACGGTGATTCCATGGATTGGGAAATTGCAATATCATCAATTAAATTTCGTATCTAAATATTTTTTATGGTTACGCATTGTCCCTTGGAGAACAGGACTCCAAACGTAACGATGTATTCATATTTAGAGGAAAAATGTTTTGTTTGAAACTTTATTTTTAAATAATTTGAAACAAAAATACCTTTTATGGCAGGACTTCTCTCGATACACGCCATCAAGTTTGTCTGTTTTCTACAGTTCTTGATCCGGCAGTTAAGCGGAAGCCTCTTGAGATGTTTATAAGTCGAAGCTTCGCTGTTACGCCGTTACCGGGAATGACTATCTGCATGATGATAGGTTTTAACTATTATTCTGCCTGCATGAGTTTATTATTTACTAATTGGGTGAGTATTTTATATTTAGTACTGATATTAATTTTGAACAAAATATCTAATACACGTACTAAAGTATCCACGTTTCATTTTCTCTCTGTTCATTTGACTAGGGATAAAGCAAAAGAACCATTATTTTTATTATATATTTTCTTTTTTTTTTTTTTAACTTCACGCTGTATCCCGCACATAGCAGGGTAGGCAGACGGAACCTGAGAACCTAGTGTTAAGACACTCCGTTCTCTTTCCGTTCCCCACTTTCCGCCGGATTTTGAGACATTGCGTGCTGAGTGGCATAACTCAACGCCGCGCTTTGCCTTATTACCAGACCCAGAAAATGAATATACTTTTTCATTTCCTGGAGTGGGAATCGAACCCACAACCGGTCACGCTTGCAGTCGCACGCCTTTGCGTCACGACAGGCGTTTATAAATTATATGAATATGGTAAAAATTTTGAAACGAATGTTTTGTGACTTTCTATATTTTTTTAATTATTCAAAAATTATTTATATGAATTGTCGGATTTGGGTTCATTTACTTGAGGAATGTCAAATTGTTCACGCAGCATCATCATAGAGATGAACTCTCGTAAACCTCTAATTTAAATACGTTTGTGCAAATGAAAATGTTACATAATGAATGTCGATACTGAGACGATCCGAATGCACACTAAGGTTAATTAGCAAAACAGAGCTAATTAAATTCTGTAAAGCCTGAGTTGGTGTTTTTAAAATTTGATCTATGGGAGTTGAAATCAGAAATGGAGTCATTGAAAACATTATCCAGTTTTTTTTTTATTTTAATTAAAAGGTAATAAATTTATATAGACGAAAATAAAAAATGTCACGTTTCCAATAAACGCTACGGATTGACCTTCAAATGAAAGCTGAAATTTAAAAGTTTTGGAGCCGAAATCGAAACCCAAAGTGTAATAATAATCGGAAGTTCTTCTTTCAGTTTACATATGTTCTACACGTTGGAAAAAAATGAACTCTAAAAACAGTGTGTTAATGTAATGAATTATTTTCTATGCTTCGCAACAGATGTCGATTAGTAAATAATATTAAAATTTTATTGTGTATTTAATGACGACTTATTTGTTTTTAGTTATAATATAAGCGAAGTGGTAAGCAATTCCTTCACAGTTGCTCATACCTCGTCGACTGCCGGCTGTGCTTCAAAATGACGTTGTAAGTAACAGATATGTAACATTTTTATTAAGATCAATTACAAAAAATAGATATATTAAATATTAAAATTAACTATATAACTGTAATAAATGCTTTAAATTTCATATACGATTCATATCATTAAATTTAATGAACATCTAAATAGCTCTGAATCATCTTAGATAGAATTAGATAAATCTAAACACTCCATTGTTATTTTTTTTTAAGTCTTCAAAAAATGTTAATTTGTATTTAGACACGTTTTAAGATTTTGTTTGTAAATTTAATTTAAATATTAATGTTAAGGCCTGTCGTGGCGCAGAGGCACAAGCGTGCGACTGTAAATGTGACAGGTTGTGGGTTCGATTCCCACTCCAGGAAATGTAAAATTCAGTATTTTCGTTTCGTGGGTTTGGTTACGAGTCAAAGCGCTGACTTTCGTCACTCAACACGCAACGCCTCAATTCGGCTGAAAGTGGGGAACGGAATTGTTGAAAGAGAATAGAGTGTCTTAGCACTAGGTTCTCTGGTTCCCTCTGCCTACCCTGCTATATGCAGGTTACAGCGTGAAGTTAAAAAAAGAAGTTAATATTAATGTTTATTCATCAAAGATCATTTTTCTGCGGTGGTAGTCATGAATTCGAAACCGACAAATCAAAATTTTCAAAAAAGTCAAAAGTTTATTTTTTTTTCTTTCTTGTCTTTTTCTTTTAGTTCTACTAACAATGGAACTAGTGGTTGCTCCACGACCACGGGAGCAGCAGCACAACTTTTCGCAACAGCAATTAATTTTCTAGCTGCATCAACATGTTACATATGGGAAACGCCGAATAACGTCACAAGTAGGAATTTAATATTTTATTTGTAATATTTAGGTACATGACTCAATTTTTATTTGAAAGTCTTTTTTTATTAGCAATTCTAAAATTTAACATATTATTTTTATTACCAATATGGAAATTAAATTGTACGCTATGGGAAACTACAGGATGATCACAAAAGTAAATACATAAAATATTTACTTAAAATATATTTACTTTTAAAAATAGCTTTACAAAAAATATTCATTCACCTTTATGATGGTCTATACTATATTAGTAATTTTATTTTAGATATCACCCAGTACGACTTTATAATCGTGGGGGGAGGATCTGCAGGAGCTGCAGTAGCTGCCCGTCTGAGTGAAGTTAGTAGTTGGAATGTGCTGTTATTGGAAGCGGGTTACAGACCACCCATGGAGTCTGACGTAAGTATTATAGGTCTACGAATTCGTAAATTCAGTTTATTTTTACATTTAGTCCATGAATTAAATATAAAACAGAAACTTTATAATATGATTATGATAAGGAAGATTCCAAAAAAATATTAACTCGGTATGTTTCTACTTTAGATTATTTAGATACGCAATAATTTTAATTTAATGCATATACTCGAATTTTTGTTATAATTCTATTTGCATACTTTTTGTCTATTCCATATGTTCCTTATTGTAACATAAAAATATTCATATTTATCCCAATAAAAATATTTTTAAATTGTTTTAGATACCAAATTTAAGTCCTCAACTTTATAACAGTTATTACGATTGGCAATATGCTACTGAAAATGATGGTATAAACCATCAAGCTGTTAAAAACGGAACAGTAAAATGGCCACGCGCAAAAATGTTAGGCGGATGCAGTTCAATGAATGCAATGATATACATAAGAGGTAGAGACCCTGACTTCCAATCTTGGGTGGATGCAGGAAACCCCAGTTGGACACCTGCAAATGTTAAGGCGATGTATAAAAAATCTGAGAGTTTGCAAGATGCAAGTTTATTGCAAGATGCTGATATAAAAAACTATTATGGAAGTAGCGGACCTCAAGTTATAAACTCATTCAATAACACATACAGAGATCTTACTAATAAAATATTAGACTCTTGGAGCTACCTTGGACATACAATAGTCAAAGACGTTAATGCAGCAACATATCAAGGATATGGTGTTGCTGGACAAATAAGATCAACCGCTGCTAGTGGCAAACGACGTGGTACATATACAAGCTATTTAGAACCAAATCTGCAAAGAAGTAATTTAAGGATAATGACTGGTGCTTATGTAACTAGAATTCTTCTTAATGATCAAAACGAAGCTTACGGAGTCGAGGTAAATGTATATGGTGTAACTCAAACGTATAACGCTACCAAAGAAGTTATTGTAAGCGGTGGAGCTGTAAACTCTCCGCAACTATTGATGTTGTCTGGAATAGGCCCTAAAGCTGATTTGGAGGCTAAAAACATTACTTGTAAAATTAACTCTACCATGGTCGGCAAGAATTTACAAGATCACAATTATGTTCCTGTTCCTATCTATGGGGATGAGCCTGGAAATTATGATGCAAATGCTTACACATTCGAAGTAATAAAATATATGTTTAACAAAACTGGCTTGCTTGCACAGATGTATTTCAGCGATGTAAGCGCGTTTTACGCTCGCAACGAAAGCATGTCGTATCCCGAATTCCAAAATCATTTTGCTATATTTAATAAAAATACACCAGGACTAAAAGCACGTTTTGGTGCTTTCAAAGATGAGGTTGCAGCATCATATGCAGACCCTAATTCACAAAAGTCATTATACATATTCAGTGTTCATCTCTTGCATCCAATATCTACAGGAGTTATATCTTTAAGATCATCAAGTCCTTATGACAAGCCCATGATTAAATACAGTTACTTCGAAGATCCAAGGGACTTAAACGCTACTGCAGAAGGTATTAAAAAAGTTGTAAAAATAGTAAACTCGCCATATTTTAAATCTATCAACGCGTATGTACAAAGAATAAATATTACTGACTGTAATGGCCTAGACTTCCAAAGCGACGCTTATTGGACATGCTTCGTACGAAATTGCGCCCTTACCGTGTACCATCCAGTAGGAACATGTAAAATGGGCCCAAGCATAGATACCGCAGTAGTAGACAATTTCTTAAAAGTATATGGCGCCAAAAAACTACGTGTTATAGATGCCAGTGTTATGCCAAACCTAACAAGTGGTAACACCAATGGTCCAGCAATTATGATAGGTGAAATGGGAGCGAGTATGATCAAACAGGATTATAATATTACCACATTAGACGCCGATGAATAATTTACCGACGTGATTTTTACGTAGAATTAAAATTTGTTAATATTTTATTGTTTTCATCTTGTTATATAATACATTACCTTGAAAATGAAGACGCAATTTTATTTTATTTAAAAATATAATATGATATTTTTAAATATGATTTATTTAATCTAAGTATTTTAGTTTAGTAGGCATGATGCTAAAAATTCGATTATTATTGTATCTTTTAAATTTCATATTAAGCCATCATGGTGCAATTGGACAGCGTCTGACTGTAAACACGATAGGTAGAATTCACCAACTCAGGGGAAGGGATCAATAAAAACTATTATTTCCATTTCTCCGCTTTGATAAAACAAAGCGTGGCGGCAAGTTCCGCCACTCAACACGTAACATCAAATTCGAGTGGAAAGAGGAGAATAGAGTGTATTAACACTGGTTTCTGCAAAGCTACAAAGCATGGAGCTGCTAAAACTATTGAAATGTATATATGTGTCATCAAATAAAAACCGTAGTACCTACATATGTAAGAACATTTGGGACATAATTGATTGCTTTATTTTATAATATAATAGATTGGTTACTTTCTAATGGATAGTACGTAAATTGGTAAGAATATAATTTAGTTCAAAATGACATGTAAAAGCTCTGTAATTCTCATAATTATTATTATTTCCAATATTGCTAAGATATTTCTGAAACATTGGATTATACACTCCAATATAAATTCAAACACTACTTAAACGATTATTTAAAAATCTATAAATATTTCTATGAAAAAAGCAATAATGTTTGAAAAATTTAAAATACTCTACAAAAAATATCGATATGTCATAAACTTATCATTACATTTATTTGTACTCATAATTTATTTATAATCATATATGGTGATCACATCTTCACCAAACACAACTGTACATTTATCATTATGCTTACGCGTACTATTATAACTAATGGTCATCCTGAACTTCGTTTGCGTAAAATCTCATCTATAAGTTCTTGTAAGAATTTAGAAGAATCCTTTTCCTGTATCAGCTTACAAGCTTTCAAGAAACCTACGTGCCAAAAATAATGCTTTCTACACCTAATAATTTGCTGAGCGTTGACTGTCAGCCATTAAATAACGACTTAAATTTTAACGAGATTTTTATTGATCACCAATATATTGATTCTTTACTACGATATAGTACGGACTCAACCAAACTAATAACAAAATATTTCATCACCTTAGAACTGAAATAATGTATTTCTAGTTAAATACAAAAAAGGAATAAAAAATAAACATTTATCCAACATCCAAAACAATATTGTTAAAAATATTCTGTTCACTTGACATACAATTCCTAACTATTCTGAAATCCGCTTAAGTCAAGCTTATAAGATTAAAACGTCCATTTTATGAACCGCGTAGAGAACACAGTGCTGGTGATGTTTACATAAAGTGGATTAAAATCTAAGCCCTGCAGTGAAATGAAGCTTGGACTGTAACGTTGTAATAAATTAAGCGACGAATAAGCCATATCATATTCAGCCTAGTTACTAATTATATTGAAATAAAAATCTAATATAATTTCAATAATTTTTTTATAATTATTATATAATAATTATTATAGCCTTTATTCAGATTTGTATTTAGAATATTTTAATTTACGGTAGATATTTTCTTAAATTTAATGAACGTTTTTTTTTTATTAACTGATTAAAATCTATCGCTTTGGAATCCTTCCCAAATCTCTTTGCCAGTCCGCAGAGGCATCCTCCAAGCTTTTCCATTATTTCCTATCGTGTGACACTCTGTTCCACATAACTCCTACCACCTATCTAATGTCATCATCCCACCTTCTCTGCGGTCTGCCTCTCTTCTTTTTACCTTCTCTGAGGAATCTTATGACTATTTTACCTCATTTATTTAGTTCCCTATCATATCACCAATCCACGTCCACTTAGGCCTTCTCATTTTAGTTGTTTACTATACCGCAATCCACAAAACGCAATGACTGCAAGCGATACCTGCAAGCGATATCCATTACCTGCATTATCCATTTTACCTGAATAAAAACGAGGAATATGTAAATCATATTGTGATATATATATAGGAGAAACTAACATATATACAAGTATATTTAAATTTTAATTTTGCAAATATCAATGAAAAATCTTATGAAACTTTTTGTGACAATAAAACTAATAGATATTACCTTGACAAAATCAAGGTTGGCTGAATTCTGCATCGTTTCATTTTTATGTTACCTTATTAATAAAATGAAATAGAAACTCAACTATGCGACGACGTCAGTGACTTTATACACGCAAATAAATAATTAATTTGGATGTGGATGTTACTTAGTCCCTCCATATGAGATACATCGAGAATTATGTGCTCAACTGGCACGTTCGAAAAGCGATAACCAAAGATATGAAGGAACTGAACTGAACCATTTCAAGAATTTAGTTTGTTTGTTCGTTCGTTATTTCGTATTTTAATCTTTATTTAGTTTGTTGAGAATGGAGTGTCTTAACACTAGTTTCTCTGGTTCCCTCTGCCTACCCCGCTATATGCGGGATACAGCGTGAAGTTAAAAAAAAAAGCAGAAATAAAAATAGTTTGTTTGTATTTTAATCTCTCAAGTATTCAAGAGAAGAAACTTCCACGGATTCACTGCGCGGATGCCGGGTTTACCGTGTTGCAGGAAGAAGTGCTCTGAGCAGTACCCAAAAATTTTTTACAGACTTAAAAAGAAACTTTCACTTAGAAGTAGGCTTTGTTTTACTTTTTTTTTTATTATTTTGGTCACATGACACGATATATTAATTATTTTCTTTGACATTACTTAAAATTAGATTTATATAACTATAGGTAATTTTTAAAAGTGTCCAATATTTTGTAAAGCTTATCTTGCCAACTTAATTATAATAAGTTATATGTATAACTTAAAAATATATATTAATATTACTCTTAAATCTATCATGACTACTTATTAATTGCGTATTGAAATATAGACCCATCAAGGATAGGCAAATCAGAAAAACCGTGGAATTAAAAGGGTTTTCCACTTTATAATGCTTTTATCCACTGATTTGCTCTTTTGAAAAGAAATTTGTAATACCGTCTTTGTAAATATAAGACACGGTAGAAATGAAATAATAATAATTATAGGTAGATCAATTTTTTTTAACATTTTCTTTTTCATCTTTACCACCATATTTTTTTTTTATGGATAACGGATGGTAAACGAGCAGAAGGACCACCTGATGGTAAGTGGATACCTTCGCCCATGAACATCTACAACACCAGAGATGTTGTAGATGCGTTGCCAACCTAGAGGATACAGATGGAAGAGGAGGACAATGTAGTATTCCGTTCTCGGAACCACCACATTTTGGGGAAAGGACGGGTGGGAATGGGAAAACCTGGCTTACATGCCATCGAACCGGAACACATCATATATTGGCGGTTCGTCTTTGACATGATAGTGGTCGCGAGCCAGACGGAGGACGAACCTCCTACCACCAAACTAAGCCACCATATTAGGATTAGTAAATACAAATAGATTGTAAAGATCATAATATATTTACTTCATTCATTCACTGATACAGTACACATTAAGCTCAAAGTATATGTTAAAAAAGCTTAAACAAATATTAAGAATATAAAGAAAATGATTAAAGAATCCTTTGCATAAATGCCTAATATTTGTACAGACTGTTATTGTTTGTTTCTTGCCGAAAAACCAGAATCTGAATTTTTTACCCGACTGTGTAACACAAAGGAGGGTAATGTGTTTATCATTTATTTATTTATGTTTGTTTTTATGTGGCTTTATAGAGACCGAACCTGTTGACTGATTTACGTCGATCAATTTGTCCCTTTCGAGTGTCATTAAAAACGACGCCTTTCGTGGCGTAGAGGCACAAGCGTGCGACTGTAAACGCGACAAGTTGTGGGTTCGATTCCTACTCTAGGAAATGAAGTATTTTCATTTTCTGGGTTTGGTTACAAGCGGAAAAGCGGAAAGGCAAGCGGGGAACGGATTTGTTGAAAGAGAACGGAGTGTTTTAACACTAGTTCTAGGTTCTCAGGTTTCCTCTACCTACCCCGCTATATGCGGGATACAGCGTGAAGTTAAAAAAAAATTAAAAACATGAAAACTATCGAAATTAATTACAGTGACAACCAAATTGCAACTAACCATTCTTCAAATAAGCAAATCATCCCAAATAGTCTAGTAATATTTAAATCTGGCTAAACCGTTAACCTTTAACTATGGACGCGCGGTCTGGGAGAGCGCTTGCACTTTCAGATTATCGCGTTTACCACTTTTCTTGCACTTCCTGCGTCTGAAACGCTCAGTAGCTTCGATTTTAGTAACGAAATTAATCAATAATTTATTGAGGTAAAGGTTTGTATCACCGCTAACTAATTTTTGCTTAAACTTTGACTGCGGTCTGCGAGACCGGACGTCCGCGTTTTCCATATATTAAATGTCAAAATTTATAAGAGCCTCAAAGGTGATAACAAAATATTACAATAGTTCAAGTGGACTAGCATACCACCAAGACATAGAGAGTTCTCCTAAGAAATTGACACGATCTCCAGTCTGCGTATCCAAAAACGTGTTATCGCTACATATAAAGTTATGCTTCCAGAAGAACATTCTACTTCGGTAATTAATTCTTTCAAGCCTCTTAAACTAAAAATATAGTCTCACTAGGCTTGTATTAATTGTAAATAGCTAATAAGCCTCCAGTGTTCCAAGCCCCTGTGGAATAATTATCGTAAATTTTATGATATATTAAATCATTCTCAGATTTTATTTTATTCGATTTAAGAAGATCATTCTTCGTTGCTTGTGTACATTATAAATAAGAATTTAAGAAAATGAAATGATTTTCAAAAGAGTTAATTGTATTTTATTTAATGTTTCTATAAAGTGACCTAAACTTAATTTTGATCAAAACATTGCCTTATGAGTTCGTATATATTAAAAAATATCAAACAAACAATAAATACCAATAATAAATAAATTTTTTTGTTATAGTTTTGCGGTCTGCCAGACCGCACCATGGAAGTGTTACAAAAATAATTAAAGGGGAATCCTTTTATGTTCTATCATGTGTTTGTTTTTTTTCTTTTCAGTTATTCATATTCAATTAGATTTTTTTAGCTTCATGCTTTATACCGCATGTAGCAGGGTAGGCAGAGGGAACCTGAGGACCTAGTGTAAAAACACTCCGTTCCCCACTTTCACTTTCATCTTAGATTTATTGTTCTTTTGTAATTATATTATTAAACTTAACTCGTTATTTTTCGCTATAACACACAATATATCTAAAATAGTGGAAAAGAGAAGCAAATAGGAAAGAAGATGGCGCAAGGTTAAACAATTTGAAATAAAAATATTAATTAAATAAGAAGAATTTGGTTGAACAAAAAGAAATGTGTAAAGACAAAAAAATATATATTATATTATTTCTTTTATAGGCCGTAACAGATGTTGATTTATGAATAAGCAAACTCGCTTCTTTTGCTATTTGTTTTATGCTGTATTTGTTTTTGGACATAATATAAACGACATTTTTAGCGATTAATTTACAGTTGCTCTCACCTCGACGACCATAGCTGTGCTACAACATGACGTTGTAAGTATATTGTGTACTAATTACAATTTTATATTCATAACTTCAGCAATTTAATTTATATCAAATATTTTTGCACTGACCATCATTTCGTCTTCATGGACTCTATGTCCCGTAATTTCTATTATGAAACCACTCCAGTAGGAATTTCAAGAAGTCGTATTTTGATCACCTCTTACTCTCTCCAAGCTTAACTATCTAAAATTTCCACTTTCTACACCCAGTTTCGACTGCGTTTTGTCTGTCGTTTTTGTTCCTTTTATATGTAAAGAATAACAATGTAATTTACATATTTTATACATTTATCCTTCACTTTTATAACTATGAAGTGGTGAACGTCATGTTTTTTTTTACCTATAATCACGTACATTATTTGTCTCAATTTACTAATAATAACTAAGGTATTATTGCAAGTGTATTATAATAATAGTGCAATCTCATACTACAGTAGTAAAAAATTTAATAAATTCAAAAAAAAAACATAATTACAAAATTTATCATGGTTTCGAATTCACGGATGGATAACTCGTGAAGGTAGAAGTTACATTTTAGCCTTAAGTCTATAACTTTAAAAAAGTCTAGTCTAAATCTTAACATTTCTTTTTTCTTTTCATCTTACTTTGTGTATTAAACCATATACAATAAACTTATATTTTTCTCTATTAGCAATATCACAGGCAGTTGCTCCACCACCACAGGAGCAGCCCCAACACTCTTCACAGCGGCTATTAATTTTTTAGCTGCTACACAGTGTTACATATGGGAGCCTCTGAATAATGACACCGGAAGTAAGAATCAACACATTTTATTGTTATTATTTCCGTTATTTATATTTTTGTAATATTATAAGTAATGTATTTATGTACACTACAACAAGTGCTAACTATTTTATTTCAGGCGTAGACAAGTGGGATTTTATAGTTGTGGGAGGAGGATCTGCTGGAGGTATAGTAGCAGCTCGTCTTAGTGAAGTTAGCAGTTGGAATGTGCTATTATTGGAAGCGGGTTTCATACCACCATTAGAATCAGAGGTGAGTACTAGTAAAAGATAGTTCCATCTGTTTTACTTTTTCATTTATTTAATTAATTATTTTAATATATACAAAAACCAATGTCCACTCCAGGCGAAAAGTGGAAAACGGATTGTTTTGATATTAGGTTCCCTTTGATTATCCAGGAGTGCAAGAAAAGGCGTGAAAGTACTAATAATATATAAATTATTAACTTCATATATTGTACCTAAAAATATATGAATTAGTTTATATATAATATATATTATATTGTTGTAGATACCAAATTTGAGTACTAACCTTTACAACAGTTATTATGATTGGCAATATGACTTAGAAAATGATGGTATAAACCATCAATCAGTTAAAAACGGAGTCATTCGGTGGCCACGAGGAAAAATGTTGGGTGGTTCCGGTTCAATTAATGCCATGATTTACGTTAGAGGTAGAGACCCTGATTTTCAAGCTTGGGCAGATGCAGGAAATCCCAGTTGGACACCTGCAAATGTTGCCACTAAATTCCAAAAATTAGAAAGCTTGCAAAATGCAAACCTATCGCAATATGCAGACGTAAAAAGCTTCTATGGAACCGATGGTCCTGTGGCTATAAATCGTTTCAATAGTACATACAGAGATCTCACTGAGAAAATCATTGACTCCTGGGACTCCATTGGATTTAAAAGAGTCAAAGACATTAACTCGGCTACATATCAAGGATATGGAGTTTCAGGAATAATATCAGTAAATGCTGCTAGTGGTAGAAGACGTGGTGTATATTCCTCCTACTTAATACCGGCTAAGCAAAGAAGTAATTTAAAAGTACTCACTGGAGCATATGTAACTAGAATTCTTCTTAATGACAATTTAGAAGCTTACGGAGTAGAAGTAAATGTATATGGCGTAAACAAAACATATTTAGCTAGCAAAGAAGTTATTGTAAGTGGTGGAACCGTCAACTCTCCGCAACTATTGATGTTGTCTGGAATAGGTCCTAAAGCTGATTTAGAGTCTAAAAATGTTACTTGTAAAGTAAATCTGCCTGCCGTAGGCAAGAATTTACAAGACCACAGTTATACTCCTATTGCTATTTACGGAGACGAACCTGGAAGTGAAGATCCAAATGCCTACCAATTCGAAGTGATTAGATATATGTTCAATAAAACCGGCTTGCTTGCACAAAATTACTTTAGCGACGTATGCGCATTTTACTCACGTACCAACATGTCGTATCCTGAATTCCAAAATCACTTCGTCATATTCAGGAGAAATACAACAGGACTAAAAGCACGTTTCGGGAAATTTAAAGATGAAGTTGCAGCATCGTTTGCAGAACCTAACTCACAGAAAGCATTGTATATATTCAGTGTTATTCTTTTGCATCCACTTTCTACAGGATCAATATCTCTAAGATCATCAAGTGCTTATGACAAGCCTATAATTAAATATAGTTACTTCGAAAATGACACGGACGTATCAACAATCGCAGAGGGCATCAAAAGCTTAGTAAAGATAGTAGATTCACCTTACTTTAAATCTATCAATGCTTATGTTCAGAGAATAAATATAACACAATGTAATGACCTAGTATTCCAAAGTGACGATTATTGGAAATGTTACTTGAGGAACCTTGCGCTTACAGTAGACCATCCAGTGGGAACATGTAGAATGGGTCCAAACAACTCAACTGCAGTAGTTGACAATTTCTTAAAAGTTTACGGTGTCAAAAAGCTACGTGTTATAGACGCCAGTATTATGCCAGGTGAGACGAGTGGAAACACTAACGCACCTTCAATGATGATAGGTGAAATGGGAGCGGATATGATTAAACAGGATTATGTTACCAAAACAGAAGAAGAAACATAATTTACCGACAAATACTGATGTACAACTAAGTATTTATAATATAAGGACCGACTGGTTTGTTACCGACCATTTGTTATGTAATAATTTAAGTTCTTGTTAGCATTTTATATTTTTTTTTTCATTGTAATTATTAAATAAATTGATTGCTTTAAAAATTGAAAGTGTATTTGATTGAATAACCACAAGCGGTTCAGAAGTCGACGCAAATAAGATTACTATTAATCACAAACTAATTAAATATCAATAACATCCATGTCATGAATATCTTTGAATATTGTAAAGACATTGAAACTTTTATGATATACCTACAATGCATCGCTACGCCTAAACTATTGCTAATTATATTTATTTTATTTTATATTTTTTTTTTATTGTATTTCATTTTAACATTTTAAATATTGTTTCCGCACAAATGTAACAATTTTGTAAAACTATCTTATTACTGTTGTGTATTAGATATTTAAGTTAACCATGTTATCGCATAAGTGACAATTGTCTTAGCCGATAATAAAGTTCTTTAAACCTAAACCTAAAGCAACACTATTCTTTTACTACGAAAATTTTTTAGCACGCGATGGTAATCTCGAAATTGAAAAAAGTCTTGTTTCTCAGCTTATTTTTGTATTTATGGATTTTGACAATGAAACTGTAATGTGTTGAACAACATAATGCGTTAATTGAGTTTTTGAGTTGTTAATTTTTTAACTCTACTATTTGGAGGTAGATTTTTTAAACTTACAATTTTTTTAAAGTAACAGTATATAGGATCTTAAATTATAAGAATTCGAACTGTAAAATGGAACATAGGTAAACTTCGTATCACATCTGTTGATTATTAGGTCATCACTTTCGATTGACGGTTTTACGTTGAATTGTCAAAAACTGACATTTTTCGTAATAGTGTCATTGCTTTAATTTATATGGAAATTGTAGTACATATAAAGTATTGACACAAAAGAAATTGTTAAATTTACATAACCACACAAATATAAGCGTAGCTTGAACAGTTATAATTTAGCTTATACCTATGTAGGTATATTAAAATAATAAAAAATGTGTATCTATACAATGAATATATTTTCGAAAAGTAAACCAAATTTAGAATTGTAAACCATTGTCGAATATAAAAAAAAAAAAAAAA
>JAKGSA010000857.1:173691-208041 GCA_033558755.1 Philaethria dido | reverse complement strand
AGCATACAATATATATTGGGCCTACATTAAACTTGCATCTTAAAATAATAAAAACAAGTAATAAATTCTTTATTTTATAACTTTTTTCTCTTAACTCAACCAACAATATTCATTCCCCCTTTTCAAAAGCCCACCAACCTTTCCCGCCTTTTTCTAACTCCTCTCCCTTACGTTCAGAAATGACAGACAATAAATAGTTAAATTATTAATCATAAAATAAAAACAATAAATATTTCTTACTAAAATTTAAACAGTTACTTTATGCAAGTATTTTAAAATTTAACATAAATATTCGTTATAGTATTAATTAAATAATCTAACACAAGTAAACCTATCGTAAAAATGTTCATATGGCTTTATAGAAGCGTCTAAATTGTCGACATGGAAAGTTACTTCCCGTTTTGGCGTACGCTCGTAATCGATAAGTATCCGCAGTTTACGCACTTAGTTTGCGGATTTCATGATGTCCTACTCTATATGATAATGTTACAATGAGTTTCTGACTCTAGGAATCTGCTTCCAACTTCAAACTATACACATTTGATGAGATTTGAGTTTTGACCCAATGTTTCTACATTTTGTGTTGCTTTTTATTTGAGATGTTGTTACATTCTTATGTTTTCGATATATGTCATTTTTGACATGAATTGACGAGATAAAGTCTAATAAAACAGGAGAATTTTATTTAGCGTGCGATTGTATACGCGACAGGTTGTGGGCTTGATTACCGCTCTAGGAAATGAAAATATTAAATAAAATTTAGTATTTTCATTTTCTTGCTTTGGTAACGAAGCAAAGCGCGGCGTTGAGTTCTGCACCAATGCCTCAATTCGTTGGAAAATGGGGAACGGAAATGTTAAAAGAGAACGGAGTGTCTTAACATTAGGTTCTCTGGTACCCTCTGCCATCCGTTATGTGCGGGATACAGTGTGAAGCTAAAAAAATCATAATAAATTTAAAAAATGTACTTTGAAAATTGTTTTCTCGATATACTCGTATGCCTTAAATATATGCTTCATTATTTTAGGCATTGTTATGATAATAATGATTTTTACACATTATATTTTATAAAAGCTAAACATTCATCATTACAGAACACTTTGTAAATACTTTAATAATTTTATCTTTTAGCTACGAGTATCTTCATTTGAATGAGGCTTTACTTAGGCTAACGTTGCCTTTATGAATAACTTTTCTCGCTTAGATGAATCTAATAATTTTATCAAAAGAATATGATAGAATTTGTTATTTTATTATATGTATAAAAATATGCAGCTTATTGGTAAAAACACAAGAGGCGCACAGCGCTTCAGACCACTCCAGTAATAATAGTTCAGAATTTACATATTTTTCGCATAAGTTCTATTTTATGATCTGCCGGTCACAGATAATACGTAATATGTGGTTTATGAGATATACCCCAATGAGGCAAAGTATTGCGGTAAGGCCAGAAATGATCCATGAAAATTATGTACGGTTATATTGAAGATTGTAAAAGTAAGCTATCAGCCCTCTTTTAGTATGCTTTATTTTTTATATACCTATTATAATAGATGCTATATACTATGAGATATGATATTGAAGTATGATTAAGATAATTTAAATATTTACGTTTATATCGTGGTATATTTTATGCTACATCTATAATAAACTTGGCTTGTAATAAATTTTAATTTGGATATGATACTCATATTTTGTTTTCACTGAAGACACCAGACTACACTTGATTAAATATATTACCATAATTTGCTATGAAACGTTAATGAATTAATTAAATAAAGTCCAACAGCTATATTGTGCTAAATATTCCTAGAAGTCATTTAATATTACTCATAAAAACACTTTCTTTATCACTTTTTTGCCTTACGTAGAAATTTGACTTGGGCTTTCATATTGTGTGATTGTTTCTCAATAACTACCTGTTTTATTTCGTAGAACTTTCGATGTAGATATGTAAATTAAAAAGTATTTCTTTGAAGTCAGTTGTTAGATTATATGGCAGGTAATAGCGAAGTGAACTGCAATCTTGTGTACTTTAAAAGCGAAGGTCTTTTAAAGTGCAGAGCAATAAATATTCGCATAAACAATTATTTAAAATTTGTACTACCAAAAGACATTATTATTGATGTACAGATTGTTTCTTGTGTTTATTGTTGACTGACGGAAATTGAATAAGGTTGAAATACGGAACGCTCACTTTAAACGTTTTTACACAAAATTAAATTAACTTCAATATCATCATCATATTGGAGTTTCCCTTTTGGCAACAAAGAAACAATTTTATACGCAACAGTGGATCCAACGAACGCTCTGAATCAGTGTATTAAAACAGGTTTGTATTACTCATTTCCACTGTCGTCTGTACTCTGTACAAGTTACGTTTTATTCAAAAGTCCTTTGTCAGAAGTGTCACAACGTACCCGGCAAAATAAACCAAAAAGCCGGCTTCGAGTCTAATTTATGTGCGATGAATGTGCAAGCCAAGTATCTCAAGGCTATTTTGCTAGGATTTTCTTTAAGGAATAAGAGCTCTTCAAATCTGCTTTCGAATATTTAAGAGGGTAAGTCAAAAAATTTTATGCTAGTATGACATGTTTCAGTTATATTAAATATTGCAAGCTTTCATAATGACTTTCAAAATAATATTTCAAAGAAATAGAGGAATGACGTTCTAAATTGTCAACTCTAATATTTACAAATAAGTATATAGCCTGATAATGGTTTATTTTTTTTATTTCTTACGAATTGTAAAGTTAAGACATTTTTTTTTATCTCGCTATTGATTCACTATGTCAAAAAAATCTACTAATCTAGTATTACTTTATTTAAGATATTAAATTAAAATTTTAAAAATATAAATATTTCTTCTAAAATCTTTAAGCCGTTACATAAGTTACATGAAACGTTGACCCATTGAAACATGACGTTGTGGCACGTTTAAATGACTAATGTTTTCACCCGTGACTTGCTACGTCTTTTATGCTGTTTCATTCAAACTCTCCATATAAACGTTTACAGGTAATTTATGATGTTCACTTCAACTTTGATAACACTCCGTAGTGACCTATTGTAGCTCACTTAGAACATAATAGGGTATTGTGCGCGGAATTTTTCACGACAGTCATCCTTACTTGTTTTTTATCTGTGCAATAAAAAATTTGCTTTAACATTGCTATAAAAATCGCTTTTATGTTAAAATTTCTTATACAAAAGTTTTCTGCTTTAGTGAGTGACCTACCTACCTCGCCTATGATTATATCATAGGCGAGTAAAATAATCGACAATCTTCTGTAAATAGGTTAAGTAATTTTTCATAATAGATCCTCATAAAAGGTAAGCCCTTCGTCAATTTTAAAACGAATCAAAAGAATGGCAATAAAAACCGTAGCGTCGAAAGAAATACTCCGCTCTCAACATAAAGGCATAATGAAATTCATCCCCAAGTGTGTTGTGGGCTATTATTCAACCACATACAATATGTAGTGTGCGAGTAACAAATGCTACTGGGCTGTGGTGCAGAAGTAAAACGACTAGATGTTCGTTGAATAAACTCACATTAATTTTAAACAAATGTTCATAATAAAATCTAATATCTAGCTTTGTTGTGGGTAACCTCATAATTTATTAATCATATAAGTGTTTAAAATGTCGAACACACCAATTACAACGCATTTGCTTTATTCGTAAAACCACAATGCCATTTCACTAATTTGTAAATATTCTATTAATTGACATACTCTGTCATTTGATAATTATTTGTTACAAGATTTTGAATATATTACGTAGTTTAAAATTTAAGTTAAAAGCTTAAAAAATAAAAAAAATATTACTGGGGATAGACTTTTTCAAGAATAGAGACAACGTCGTACCAATTTTTTAATAAATATATATTTTCTTATTCATTCAGCTGTTCTAGAAACATAATTTCTTTGGATCCTTGTGTTTCCGCGCTCCGCGATTTGTATAGGAATAATTCCTCGGCTATGACGGCACCATACTTCTTGCCAAGTATAATTTGCCGCGGAGTTTTACTTACAATTACCTCAATTCCTCAAGTTGCCGTTGAAATAAGTGTGATATTTTCAAAGAGTTATTCCATATTTGAAACGATAATATTATTTTTTTAAATCATTTTTTTTTGGTTTGCTATTAATAGGATTATGAATTAAAAAAAAAAAAACATGGGCCTAGATCAGATATTGACATACTTTGAAAGTCAATTCTTTAAAAAGTTTGTACCAACTTTGTCGCCTCAGGTCACCTTATCAACCCTTAAAAGGCACCACTCGTAGTAATTTATGTATGTTTGAGTACCGCCGTTTTTCGCCCTTCGAGTAAAGGCATTTTTACAAAAAATTTGTTATCTTATCACTTCCCCATATCCAAAAGTATTGTCGTTTAAATTTATACGTTGTTTTTGAACCTTAAGGAAGTATAGCGTACCGTACTTATACTACATACCTTTTCTTTTTATTTTGTATTTTTTAAATAAGATTTTTTGTATATATTTTAAAACAAAAGTAACTCGTTTTAAATATAGTCCATAATACAAAGATAAAAATTTCAAACAAACCAATGTTATATATAAGTAAACTCCAAGCTTATATTTATTGTTAAAGTAGGTTAGATTAGTTTGGTGGTAGGAGGTTCGTCCTCCGTCTGGCTCGCGACCACTATAATGTCAAAGACGAACCGCCAAATATCTTGTGATGTGTTCCGGTTCGATGGCATGTAAGCCAGGTTTTCCCCTTTCCCACCCATTCTTTCCCAAAAATGTGTTGGTTCCGATAGCGGACTACTACATTATCCTCCCCTTCCGTCTCTATCCTCTAGGTTGGCAACGCATCTACAACATCTCTGGTGGTGTAATGTTCATGGGTGAAGGTAACCACTTACCATCAGGTGGTCCTTCTGCTCGTTTGCCATCCGTTATCCATAAAAAAAAAAAAAAAAAGGTACGTTTCCTAAATGGTACATAATTACAATGTAAGAAAATACACAACGTACACCAAAGTAAGGTATCTAAACTAGTTTTAGTAGAAACCCACAATTATATTTTACTATTCAAAGCGAACACTAAGATAATTAAATCGTTTGCTTACCGGGTCAGAAAGTTAGTATGTCCAATGATGGATTTGGTTAAGTTAGCAAACTTGCCAATCTTAGTAAACTTGGCTAAGACAGATATTTGCCAAACGCTTCAGGCTATTCTGAAGATACATGTGCCCATACAAATTAGGGTCAATATATTATCATTTTTATATCGTTAATTCAAGCAAAAACTGAACCTTGTATTACCTATTCAATAATTAAAATGCGTATGTTAACAAAATAACCGCAAATAATAGAATTTCAATGAGATGAATGACACATAATAGCAACGTTTCTCATAACATACTTATAATCGAACAAGCACATTCAGCATATACTTTATATTAATACTCATTTGACTGACCATGTAAAGATGTTTTATAGTAGGCTTTGGAAAAGATGCTAATGGGGTAATAAAGCAGAGATTACTGGAAAATGGGCCATTAAGAAGACAAAAGGCTGTGAGCAAAATATTAGAGGAAGTAACTTTTCAATTAGCTGGGTTCATTATTTTAAATATAATTAATTTACTAGAACGTAAAAAGTACTGGCTCTCCTACATCTTTAACTACTGCTTTTTATTTGAAACCTTAATAATAAGAAAAATGGAATTAGTATATTTTTATTAGATTAGTATAGCGATATTAAGTTAATATTGAAAGTGATGATTCTGGGCTGGTTGCGATAGTGAATTCCAGTGAACACGATCTGAGAACAATCCAATAAGCGTTCGGACGCGTTTTGTTCAGCTTGCAGATCCCGATTGAATCGTATGTCCATATTCAAGTTTCACGACATCGTATTTTGTGCAGTTTTATACATCTGCAAGAGTAATTTTCACTGTGAAGTTGTTTATTAACTTGACGCTGGGGCTGTGATTTAACCCTTTGTACTAGTTTTGTTTAACGCTGTTGTTACTTTATACAGTGTTCTTATTTACTTTAGCACTAACTACAGTAATATATTTTTGGTAGATGTTTTAGAATTACCAAACTTAATGTAAAATAATTCTGAGACCGTATTATACAAATAATACAGACGAAATTTATTGATAACAATCTTCTCATATGCAAATGATGAAATAATACGATCGTCTTCCCACGACATATCTACGTTTACAATGGATAAGCAACTACGTATAGGGCCCACATCATCAATCATGAACGAAGAGATACGTATGTATAAAGGGAAATAGAAGCAATCGACGAAATAACATTAAAGAAGGAAATATTTACATAATGAACTGTTTCCTTTTACCTATATGCTTCTCTGAGAAATTCTGCTCACGTGAATCTCTCTAAAAATATTTAGATGATTTTAAGCGGCGAATTAAGGCTGCCTATCGGAGGATTGGTATTCGTCGCGTCGAATACCGATTGAAATGGAACGAATTGCTCCATTGAGTCGATATCGAGTCCAGGATTGAGCCCCACTCACGATTTCGCGATCCTGCTGCATACGCTTGCTGTAACTCAAACTGATGTGTTTGCTATCGGATGCAAGCCGAAATGGGTTTAATGGTAATCTGTGAATGGCTCTTATTCAATAGTTTTCACTTTGGAACTACGAGTAGTACATAGGTACGACGATTATCGCTTTCTGGCAATAGTGAGTGCATTGGAGTTCATTTAATTAAATTTGAACGATCTACACTTACCAAAACATTACTAGTTGCGTTTTTATTTATATATCGTATGAAAGTATTTCTATTTGCTTATCGTCTACATAACTGTATATTGTACATACACAGCTGCTATATAACTTCAAGTATATCTTATCGGCTAGGCATGGGAGGTAATTCAAGTGACACGTTGGCACCGCTAAACCGACGGCATGTCGTTTCAGAATATTAAACTCCGGAGCCCCACCTTACAAATCATTTGAGGTAGCGTAAGGTGAGATAATCTTATAAATTTTCGGAGAATTACTCAAGAAAGTGTAGGTAATTAGATGAGATTTTTTAAATATAATTTTATTTATGCAAGACATACTTAAAAAGAAGTAATAACCTTAATATTTAAAAAGAATGTATAAAGATTTATTCAAATTATGTTTTGTAGTTATTAATAAGACGTGGATTTATCTAAACATCTCGAATTTAGCTTTTTATCGAGACTGTAACCTGATTAAGGTTTCCATGGCGCGGTGTGAATGCTAACTCGCGCTCTAACTATCAACCTGCAACGTGTAATATATTCATTGAAGCCTTGCAAGTTGCCTTATATCCGAGGATAAAACGTGAGATGCAAAAGTTTAACATATAAATAAATATTATGGGTATGCTACGTGTTTCTGAATTCAAGCATGCTCTCGCTAGATATCATGATTGTGTGATTGTATAAACTGGGGTAAGTTTTAAGAAATATTATTTGACACAATGCTTCTTGTATGTGGAAAACAGTGGCAGTTGTCGATTGTTATTTATACTCCAGTAAAGATATAATTTTTACTACGCCAAACTTTTTTTTAATTAAAAAAAATATATACAAATTTTCAAAATCAAACAAAGTGAATGAAGCACACAAAACTGTCAAAAATAGAATTCCAAATTCCATCCCGTAACTAATTTTCTATTTTGTTTAATATGGAAGTATTTTAATTTCAGCGTTGTTGTTATTTATGTCTTAAATTCTATACTTGTGATGATAAAAATTTTATTTGCATAGTACTATAAACAAACATATAAATGCATTTGTTGTTTTTAATTTTGAATTAAATTCAATAAAGTCCTATAGGCGTCGTCATGCAAACGTGGTAATCGCCCGTTCCGCGAATGATCGCAGCGTGTTAACACGACGCTTTACAAACAGGCTGGGTTTGTTAAAGCTAATTAGGTAGGCTTAGTGTAAACCTCGCAAAATACTCACATTCTATCTATAGTCGTCTATTCGTTTGAGAACGAAGGTGACATTGTTAGCTTAAACAGTTATGATGATATTCTTGATGATGTGAAAATCTCAATAAAATCATTCCTAATCACGAAATAGAACAAAACACACTTTTCTGAGCTCAAAGTATTTTTTCATGTATTCAATATTAATATAAAGCAGCACGCTATATACTGTACATAGAAGGGTAGACAGAGGGAACTAGAGAACCTAGAATTTAAACACTACGTTCTTTCATCTTTAATGTAAATTATTTTTGCAAAGCTACTGTGACCCACTTTGCACACTTGTCATGTGATCCGAAGACAATGAAATATTTCGTAATCTTCAAATTTAAGTTAGTCATCAACAGTAAGTAATTTTTTTACCATCTGTTGCTTTCATTTACATTCCAAAAGTTTTATAAATGCCTATAAAATATTTTATATAACACACAGAATTTTCTTTGAAATGATCTCATCATAATTCGCAATATGGTAGAATATAAAATAATAAGTGGGTAAATATAAATTGTGACATCCGTTATACATTGAAATTCTTAATCGTATTACTCAGCTGTGTGACACACATTTTTAGTCGACGCAAGCAAATTTCAATAAATTCTGAAGTAGGTTTCGTTTGATATCGTCATATAATTTATATGGATATTTTCATTTTGACTAGAACACCAATATACTAGAAATACTCCAACTAACTTTGATAACAGCGATTGCTAGTTTCAAATGTCTCAAAAAGATTTTCGGTTTTACTCCGGAGATTTTAACGCTAGGTTTATAAACAATATTCATGTTTAAGCTAAAATATATCTTAATGCGTTTCAATAAATGGTATTTTAGCAAGAAAAGGTATTGGACTTAGTACGTTTTGAACACGATGCATTAAAGTTTCCACTTTCAATGGCTGCAATTAACATTTTGTCGCCGTCCGCCAGAGACCGGTGGTTGTTAAATTGAACCCTATCGCGTGGTCCCATGTTGAATTCCCACTGGTTTTAACTCCGAAACTAGAGACTGATTAACTTGACCGAACATAGACTTAGTTAGTTCATACTAAATTCTGAACTAGCAGAGGAACAATTTGGAACTCACAGTGTCGTATGAATTGATT
This sequence comes from Philaethria dido, assembly GCA_033558755.1. NCBI lineage: Eukaryota > Metazoa > Arthropoda > Insecta > Lepidoptera > Nymphalidae > Philaethria > Philaethria dido. Next base: position 198,955 of record JAKGSA010000857.1, on the reverse strand, counting down.
AATTTAATAAAGTCGAAATCAATCAAACTACGTGCTTAAAAATTAAACTTAATTAAGTATCGTTTCAAAGTGACTTTCAGTAATTGATATTACGGGTATATTATGAAATTGACTTGCTGTATTTCGTTTTATTATTGATGAATAATTGTAAGAGGTTAATTTTATTTATCTCGTGTGTTATATGAAGCAGGAGAGAATTTAGTGATACATCTCTTCGTATTACACTCTCTGCTCATTTTGTGAACTTTACCTGCTATTATGAATTGAATCAGGGATACATAAAACATTTGATTGATCTATGTGACCTCACAAACATCTCGATCAGTAAGGAATAGTTTTGCAATTTGTTATTACCTAAAAATATTGTGTATGATATACTATTAATACAATTTAAACAAAATTACAAATGAATAACACATTTTTAAATATATGGAATCGTCTTTTAACCCCAATCTATATATACTCGTACTTACTTCATTAGCATTCATGACGCACTCTTCCGCTTATAATTTATTGTTGCTTTTGAAAGGTTTAGTCCATCCTCATCTGATGCACCTGCTTTTCATTTCCATACCATTCAAAGCCATTCTTCCGTTTATTTAGATCGTTTTGCATTAGTATTCAACATTTATTAGCTGACGCTCAGGGGATCCAAGGGATGAATTAGGGGAGGCCTAGTTGCCGATTCATTGGGGTCCGCAAAATATGTCACTCAATCGTTCGGTTCAGAGATTTCGTTATAGTTTAATGAAGCGTGATTGTGTCGAGCACCCCACCAAATCCAATTTTTGACGGCTACATTGTTAGCTAATTTATTATAAAGGAACTACACACGTCCCTATGTTTTATTTTGTTACGATTATGATGTAACATATGCGTATAGAAAAAATAAAATGACATTATTATGGTGTAGTGGGGCGATTTTGATGTGACATGTGCGGTGATTTTAAGTTCTAATGTCAATATTAAAACAAGCGTTACTCCAGGCAACTTTAGACTATATATTTATACTATACGGTTTTGACTTTCCTCACGAGATATGTCCTATCACCAGACAATGATTAGTATCACGTAAAATGAAAGCTACAAATTAGCAATAGCTGCGAATATGTCCTGAATGCAACATTTCGAATTTATTATGTATATTTTGAAATGATTTTCTATAATAATTCACATGGAGTTAAAATATTGTTGCTTTTCAGGACAGTGTGTAGACACCCTGCGAGGTTTTTGGCAATGCTTTTGACAAACTATAATTACGCATATGTTCAATTTAGGGAAGATTTTTAGATGTTTTATCCTGTTTTATTTATTTCCAATACGCATAGTCTTAGGTTTATACGATAAACTGTTAATTTACGTTATTCTTTCCAAGATTTAAAGCAACAATAATGGCCCATTAACGTTTATTTATGCGTTGCGGTTAATTTCATCAAGAACAAAGAGATAAGTTTCAGGTTACATTCCTCATTTTATTAGATAGTTACGATTCTATAAAATCCTTATTTATTCGCGATGTAATTGTGATCTGATCGATGAATTGTAATCCATTTATTGTCCATCTACGTTACTTCTTACTTGTATTTATGTATAAAACCAGTATTACATATTTTATACGTATTGGTTCCCACAAAGAACGGCAAAGTCCATTATTCTAGAGTAGACATGAAAATGACTACTACTTTATTATTATTATACTTTTATACATACTCCTGAAGTATAAGAAATATCTACTTGGAAAGAAAATCACGCCGTTTACCACGAGAGTACTAGTTGATTGATATAGACTTATTAATAGAATTATCTAAGTAGATACTATATAACTTATGATAAATGAAAATAGACTTTTAACAAAAAACCGGAGCTATGCTGGCGTAAAACAAATAAACCGGTAGTTTTTGATTTTAATTGGCTTCTTTTTTCTAGGTTGTCCTTTATACAATATTAATGTAAAATATATGACGTATAAAAGCTTTTTATTATATGGCGACATTGATTTATTGTTTTGTTATTATAGTAAATAGACACACATTATTATTTCAAATAGTAACTCAGCTATAATTATCTAACAGAGCAGACAGAAAGTAAATAAGAAATCGATATATTTAATATAAAATAAGTGCTATAAAGCTCAATCAGAAATTTCAAGCTCACAAAATTAATTCCCAAGTTTTGGCATTTTATTTACTAATAGAAAAAATATTGAATGAAAATCATGAGAGAAAACATTTGTTTGCAATTATCCATGCAACAATAGTTTACGTTACTAATAATATAAAAAAAAAACAATAAATAAAGGGTCTAAATAGACAAATTATATGGCAAATAAAATTATACAAGTAATGTAAAGATAAAAACAAAACTGCCATCAAAACCAACCAACTGTAATGGGAAACGCATTCGTGCAAAAAAATAATTGGTTCCTATATAAAGGCCGTCACCTATTTTTCATCATCAAAAAATGATTTTGATTTTAAAATTTCCATGAATGTTTTTAACACTTTACCAATTAATATATTTAGGAATATATAGAGGTTGTATAAATGCTGTAAATATAGTCAAGAAATTGATATAAAATTCTTCTTCAAGATTTCATTCTTCACCTGACTCATTTGACATCTCTATCTCGAATATATGTTTTGTGATACACCTACTTTCATAGGAACACGTTTTAATTTGCCAAGTGTCAAAAATGAATCAGATAAAGAATGAAATCTCAAAGAATTACCCCTTACCCCTTAGTTTTTACTATGCATCGAAAACTTTTAAGTACAACCGAAAGGTAAATCCGATAAATTCGAAGATTAACCAATATGTATACTTTTTATACACATATAGTAATTTAATAATGTTCAGAATCCTCTTACATAATTTAAAGATAATAACAACAACTGTTTGCTCCCATGTTTAATTTAAAACAATAGCTAACATTCAACGTGTTACAGTAAATTGCTGGAATTAATTCGATACAAATAACCAGCAGTTCATGTTTCATTATGAAGTGCATACACTAGAATTATGTAGCGTTTGTTTACACCTATTTGCATTTAGATCGTTCCATCTTCTATGAATTCTAATAAGGATAAATCACTGCGCGTAATCAAATTTCTACTTTTGGTGGTAAATTGCGAAGACGTGAGACCTTATGTAACCAATTTGGGCCGCCGTCAAACATCGTCGGGCGCTTTCAATAAAGGGCTCTCGGAAAGTTTCGCTAAATTTCGTATTCTACATTTGCCTCGTATTATGCAGACGCCTCCAATGCCCTCATAGACGTGCTTGCGCCCTTTACCAAAATTTCATTTACTTAGGTTACCGCAAGCATCTATTTGAATACGTTTACCACCGATACCATATTTTGGAAAATTAACATTTGCGAAAATGATGTAGTGCAAATTAGTTGCATATAAAATTAAATTTATTAAATTTGGTTATTCCGAAACTTTTTTACCTACATATATTTGTTTCGCCTATTTCATGATACTTACTTGATAAGTAAATTTAAGCTTAAATTTATAAGAGGTCCAACTCTTTTTTTAACTATTAATAAAATTTCTTTCAAGTCATATTTATAATATAGATACATTTAACCATCAATTATTATGCTTCCAAATATAATATGGAGTAGAAGTTACTAAGCCTTAAAATAAAGTTACTACCAGTTTAAAACGCTTTGAGATGTTCTGCGTAACTAAGCTATCAAGAGCGTTGCTCAAAAGATTTAGCCAAGTTTAATGAGCGGTTTAACTTTACCGCCGAGACACTTGGTAGATTTATATTTTTTTCAAAGAATTCATATTATTTCTTATGTAAGAGTCCTGATTAATATCTTTTGAAACAACATTGTATTACTCCAGACAGTCGTAAATTTTTCTAAATCAAAAAATCTGTTCCAAGTTCTGAAAGACCGCGGAATTTCCATTCCAGGTCGTCGGGCACTGGTGTAAATCATTGTAATTTCTTTTAGTCTCCAGTTCCTTTTCATGTTGTACGTACTTATTACTTTAGCCATCCACTAGAACGATAACTTAAGTAAATTTACGCGTTAAATTATTAAATATATCAACACGTTTACATTTTCTTTTGAACTTCTGCTTATTTCACTTAAGCATAAGGAAGATTTTTATTCAAAATTCCATGTTGGTTCCTTGTTATGGCTTTTCTAATTTTCCTATTCGAATTACGTGAGCAATTTTATTAGGGCTTAATAATCCGATTAATCGGAGGTTTCTTAACAAGATAAATCAAATTGTTCGTTCTTCGTTAAAAAATCTGTTATTCTCGATTCGATTTAGGGACGGGGAAGTTGACGTTTAATTTTATTGCTGTCTCGCCCGTCTTCATTGAATCGTTTACCGTCGCTTCGTCAATTAATATCATTTTATTCCTATTGCCAACAAACAGCCTTTCGAGTTTAAGCTTAAAGTTATTACGCAAGAAGCCTAGCTAAGTTAGCCATATTATATCTAAATTTTATATGCCATAAATAATAATAACTAAGGATACTTATATATTACGAAGTTTGAGAATTATGTCTAAAAACTATAATATAAAAATTTTGCATAACTTGAATAGAAATGCGTTAACAGAGCAACATTAATAATTATTACGTTACTTTCTACGCAAAACCTAGTCTATTGTCATGTAGATCTATTGTTTGCGTTAAAGACACGTGTATTTCTGTAATTTCCAAATGTTTGTTCACAAAATTGTATTGTTTTGTTTCAGGTATGTTACATGACACAATTCCTTCAACGATACCAGTAAATTTAATAATAATGTAAGTACTGAAATGAGCCTGCTGCCTTTGTCATATAATTACACTACAAGCTATTATTTTTTAATCTGCAATTACAATTTCTTTAAAAAATTTTTTTCGGAATGAGATCTACGATAGATAATATTGTTGACGTCAAATTTCCGCAATATGTACGTGTATGTGTACCTATATAAATAAGTTTATATATATTGTAGATGTATTTCTATAATCAATATAAATATAGTTTAAATATTGTTTTTATAATATATAATACTAATAAAAACTATATATAGACCAACTAGCTAGTGAATAGTCAACTTTTGAAAGTAATGTTTTCTTTTAGAAAGATTTACACGCTACAGTCAATTTTACATTGCCCCGTAGTAACCTAAATATTCAATATTTATTCTGTTCGAACAACTAAACAAAAGTTTGTCTATAACTTTAATATTTCGTTACAACTTCATTTATACCAGTAACTTCATTTAAAATATTCAACTTGGATAAAACTTGAAGCGACTTTTGATGTTCATATGACATTGAACTAGAAAGAAGAATTTTGTATTCGAGGAAGATTCGTCAATATCAGGCGAAGAAATAAGGAAAAATATATTGTTATATAAAATATATGCTCTGATAGTATCCTGGCTTGTTGGCTTGGTTGTGAGGTGAGTGAGTCTATGATGCGCGATGGTTGTATATTCGAATCCAAGGTTATTCTTTATATGCACGGTTCATACCTCGTCTCTCTAACATGTTCGGTTTAGCCAGAAAAGGCTTGAATAAGCGAAATGAGAATAATCTTTGGGTTGTTTGCTTAAAATCGGTAAATTATATGTTATAGGCTTGGCACTCACTCGGGGGATTTACTCAGTCTCATACTCAAGCGCGGCGTTGAGTTTCGCCACTCAACACGCAATGTCTTCTCTGACTACCCTGCTTGTATGATATATCACTAAAGACATATGAATGTAGATAAATATGTATATATATTAAAATATAGATTGATTACTGAAATAAGACGTGAATTATGAAATATTCAGTCTCGCTTAATATGTCTAGTCTAGACTAGTTATTAATTGTAAACAAATTTTAAGCCTTTACTTAGTAATATGTACTTAAATATTTAATAAAACCATATTAACTCAGAGACTGTGAGTCTCTATTTGTGCTTATTAGAACTTCACGCTGTATCCCGCATATAGCAGGGTAGGCAGAAGGAACCTGAAAACCTAGTGTTAAGACACTCCGTTCTCTTACAACAATTCGGTTCCCCACTTTCCGGCGAATGGAGGCCATTACGTGTTGAGTGGCGGAAGCTTAGTAGAAGTAAGTTCTAATCCCATCTTAGGAATATTTTTAAACAAGCGTACCTAATTTAGCTAAGCATTGTGCTATATTAGTACACTCTAAGTAAAGTAAGGATGAACGGAATACATAATAGCATATCTGTAGGGTACATGAAGATGTTACTAATTAGTCATACAAATATAACTAACAATAAAACGTCTATATAAATAATCACTTTAGATATGTCTTCAATTCGTTATTTATTCTACTTCTGTTAGTCATCATGTAAATAGTACAGTCAATTGTTACTTTAAACATTACGTACACCGTATGTGTAATAGCATAATTAATAGTGATATTATAACATTAACTTCCGTTCCCTAAAAAGTTATTGTTTATTATAATTATATATTTCTTTTATAACTTCACGCTGTATACCGCAAATAGCAGTATAGGCAGAGGGAACCAGATAAACTAGTGTGAAGAAACTCCGTTCTCTTTTGGTATTTCCGTTCCCCACTCTCACCGAATTGATGCTTTGCGTATTAAGTGGCGGAATTCAACGCCGCGCTTTGCATTTTTACCAGAGCTTGAAAATGAATATATCCAATATAGATTATTATAAACACTTATTTTTCTTTTCTTGGAGTGGGAAACGAAACCACAACTCGTCGCATTTCTAGTTGCAATTTTGTGCCTCTGCGCCGAGGCTGGCCTCAATTATAATTAGTATGAAAAAAAAAACATATAAAGATAGAGAAGAAAAATAAAGCTAATTACGACACCATTGTAATGCAGTTATCGCAATGCATGCACACAATAGGTGTGAATTTAAATATCATATAACAAACTGGTAACAAGGCATACCTCGGCGTTGAGTTCCGCCACTCAGCACGCAATGCCTCAGTTCGGCGGAAAGTGGGGAGCGGACATGTCAAAAGAGAACGGAGTGTCTTAACACTAGGTGCTCAGGTTCCCTCAACCAACGCACATAGCAGGTGCGGGGTACAGCGTGAAGTTAAAAAAAAATAAAAAATTAATAAATATCGCTTGTGAAATGGTTAATTTTTTAAAGATTTTCGTATTTTCTAGTTGTCGATTTTCTAGTTGTAAAAAAATCATTGTTTAGGATGATTGTGAATATCAGAGTAAGTAATCTTTTTCTAATATCTTTAAACCTACGTATGGGAAGATTTGTTTGATAATTTTATCCATAATGATATTTTGATAACATGAACCCGATGACCTTGCCAGGAAGAAATCATGATAAGAGAATACTTTACTTACCAGGAAGAAATGATGATAAGTAATAATTCTATAAAATTTCCGTTATGTCATACATATGACTATGTTCTTTTGCATTAAAATAAAAAAAAATATCTAAATTTCAAGGATGATTGGTATTATCAGTTACATTCTTTCCTTATACCTCATTGCCCAAATAACAATATATCACGTCGGATCAAAGTGAAACAAGGAGCCTGTGGTTAAGAAAAAATATGAAATAAATTACAAGATAATAAATACTTAACCGAACCGTTAATAAATATTTTAAGATTATTGTGTGAATTTACTGACATTAATTTTTGTAGGACATTCGGTCTAGTAGTTATTAATATCTTTACGATAGAGACAAGTGTAAATTTAAGCTTGTCTTACGAAGTGACATATACATTTTTTTCTACTTATTTAAGTGAAATAATAAATAATACTTTTTTTTTAACTTCACGCTGTATCCCGCATATAGCGGAGTAGGCAGAGGGAACCAGAGAACCTAGTGTTAAGACACTCTGTTCTCTTTCAACATTTTCGTTCCCCACTTTCCGCCAAATTGAGGATTGATTTATTAACGACGATTGATTTATAAATATTACGTACGTACATTTATGCATCACCTTACAACATATATTAAAAACCATGCGGTTAAGTTATAATACCTCAACGTGTATAATCTATCTGTAATTTAATATATTTTACAATATGATGTTTCTATTACGTTCGTACTTTAGCAATTGTTGACGATATCCTGTTCTCACAGAACACATAACGAAAATCAAATACAACAAATTGAAATCTATCGTGCGGGGCAACGCAAACATCGATATAGAACTACGGAAAATTCAAAAGTAAAATATTTATTGTCTACGCTACTCCTCGACTTAAATAAATACCCAGTGTTATTCTTCGTCCAACTGTTTTAACGCACTCCGATACTTATTCAGCCATTGTTACTTGAAAAGTTTTGAAGGTATTTTATCGGCTTATTAATTTTGTAGGTCTCTTAAGCGACCCTTTTGATTAAATTGGGAATAAAGAAAATTATTTAAGGTGGTAAAAGCTTTTGAAGATTTGGATATTTAGTTTTATTTTTCTTTGTTTATTTCTACTTCTAATAATTACTTATACATGACATATACTTATTTGATAATGTAGGGACGTATCACTCTGATTTCACTAGCTACTCTACTTACGTATTATGTAAGCAATTTTAAATGTAGGGTTTGAACCTTATTCTACAGTTCAATACATTCTAACTACAGCACAAAAGACAAGTTCTTAATATAATTGTCAAAATTGATATTCGAAAAACGTTAACTAAAAATGAAAAAATATTTCCATAATATGATAGCAACTTGTCACATCCCTCTTAAGAAAGTAAAGAAAACATCTACGTTCCAAGTTTATTCACTATACGAGTACATTATACGCCTAGATCTGAACCGGATCCCTCCCCCGGGATTGAATTCCCGGCCGGTGTTTGTTCTCAGCGTCTTTATTTTGTGGACTGAAATGCAATATATTTTCCCCCATGTTTCAACACGTTTGAGCTAAGGATAGTAGGAAACTACCGAAATTTGTACGTCGTTCACGCACGCCCTTTCTTATGGTACAGTAAACTTATTATCGCACACCATTTTATGTTGCCAAAATGAGTTATTTATATTTATATGACCTTTAATAAATCTTAATAAAACAATTTGAATTATCTTGTAGTAAATAAAATACAGTAATTTGATATAGATATCTTTGTTTCTTAAATATACCTAATAATTTATGTTGAAATTGCACTAAAAATATCTTAACAAATTTGAATAAAATCTATACATAAGATAAATTAATACTTATCGACTGTTTACTTTATTAAAAAACAATTCACTTTGTTGATAAAACCTCTTTGAAATATGTAATTTGAATACAATATTTTTATTATAGCTTCACGCTGTAGCCCGCATATAGTAGAGTAGACAGAGGGAACCAGAGAGCTTAGTGTTAAGATACTGTTCCCCATTATCCGCCAAATTGAGGCATGGCGTGCTGAGTGACGGAATTCAACGCTTTGCCTTGCTACCAAAGCGAGGAAATGATAATATTATTTAATATTTTCATTTCCTGGCGTGTGAATCGAACCCACAACCGGTCGCGTTTACATTCGCACACTTGTGCCTCTGCCCCACAGCAGGCCTCAGTATATATAAATACGTGAAGCAAAATCTTTGTACCCTTTTTACGAAAATTACACGGACGAAGCAGCATGAAATTTGGCATACTTATAGTTTATATGGCGAAGGAGTGCAGAATGATAAAATCTTTTTAAAATAATGCTTAACAAATATATTAAATTAATAAAATAATTATTACATGTTTATATAAAGAGACATATACATAAGTTGCTAGGACGCGTTATTAACGCGTCAACGGGGACACTAGTTCATATAAATATAAGAAAATGAATCCAATAGTGTATCACATTTGACGGGTTAACAGCCTGTATCTTACAAACTAGTGAAATAGCGAGTCTCATTAAGTCGCGCACACACTGCGTTAATCAGTAAAAGTCAGTCTGGTGCGATTCGCGACGCCTATCTGAGTGAAATATGGTGTACGTGCTTGCATGTTGCCCTTTCGTTTGTCTGCTAGGACATACTATGTGTTGAGTTTTTATATAAAATTATTATTAATATTGAAAATAATATTGTTATTACACGTAATGGTTGTAGGTTCGATTCCAATTCCCATTGTGAGGATTGTTAATGTTTGACTTTTTTTTTGGTGAACAAAGTGCTATGTTGAGTTACGCCAGTTAACTGTTAGTTAATGTCTCTAAAATCTATATATTAATAAGTGAAGCAAAAACCCCTTTTTACGAAAACTTTTAATTTAATAAAATAATTGTTACACAATCTACCATGGTTTGACAACCATGTGTAAATGAAGTACATATGTGTACGTTGCTGAACAACGCGTTATTAACGCGTCAATGGGGACGCTAGTATATGGAAAACGAAATGATATGTGGTGCTCTTTGAATGACACTAGGAAAACAAAAACTATATAAAAGCGCTTGAAAAGTTTTTTAATTACATTAGGTAATTCTGTTGACAAAAATCTGGAGTATAACTTTAAACCTACTTCAAGCAAGGTCGAGTCGCTATATTTTATAAATGATAACGTCTTTGCAAAACTTTAAAACTTACTTTTATGAGAAGCACTTACAAAACATAGAGAAATAAAATATGATTAATAATATTTTTTTAATACTGATTTATCATAGCGGTGCATGGCTTATTATAGTCATATCGATACTGTCTTGACAGAATAAGCTCTCAACTAAGTATTGCCAAACCATATGTTAAGTAGGTGCTTAAACGGATTTCAAATTTACTTAGGCGCAAGTGGTGGATTTTCATAAAGATATTAGTTAATTATACAAAAATAACAGTATTTTGTCCTTTTATTAAAAATACCAAATATTAAAATGTTATGTATCTTGAAGAGATATCAGTTTTGCCATAAGATTTAATACTTTACTTCAGGAATTGAAGTTGTAACATTTAGAAATGAAGTCGTTAATCAGTTATACTCGCAGTACACTGAGTCAGAACATTCAACATTGATCATATGCACGTGACAATGATTTTTTTTTTTAACTTCACGCTGTATCCCGCATATAGAAGGGTAGGCAGAGGGAACCAGAGAACTTAGTGTTAAAACACTCCATTCTCTTTCAACTATTCCATTCCCTACTTTCCGCCGAATTGCAATGTTACATAATACATTACTATTTGTGTTTGCACCTGTAAAGCTTACTATCAAACGGACGGAGGTTTTAAATATTGTATATAATTTTTATTGAGTTTAGTAACCTGGTATTTCGAGTGCAAAAAGTCCAGTACAGAACAAATAAATTACTAGTTCATTCACATTAGTATCATTTGTAAATTTATAGCCATCTCTAATAACTACATATTATCTGGTCAGCGATTGTAATATATTTTAGGTTTAATCATATTGATCTGATTTGGCCAATTCACATTAAAATGGAATATCGAATATTACAAATATCCAGTGTCGAATTTAACCTAAAATAGGTAACAAAGTTTGGCTCAAAGCCCAGCTTCTGTCGAACTCAAACGGAAACAAACGCTTACAACATAGTTACAAGCTTACAATATTGGAAGTCAAGTTGGAAATGCAAAGTATTTTTACTGTAAAGCTTCTTGTTTTGGTCAAGAACATATAATATGCAGGTTCTTTTAAAATTATTCTTCGCAGAAAGCAGTACAATTGTGGAGAGGAAATGCATCTATAAGTATTTTTTTAATCTTTTTCATATTTAAATAAATCTGGATATAGAGGAGTGTAAATATATGCATATATTTTTCTTGAGGTAAGGTCAATGAATCTTTTTAATTAAATAAATAATTGCTTAAAAAAGGGCCGAAGCCAAGCGACTCAGAGGCATCTTGTTACAAGTATACGCTTACCTTTATTTAAAACAGCCGATTTATACCCTACTTAAGTAAAGGGCCCTTATAAGATGGCTCTAGTAGCGTAATCCACCGGCTGCCTTACATTTAATTCTGACAAAATTAATTACACTAAGTAAGCTTACCGTTTGCCTTTTAATTAATTGGTCTAATATTTGAACAGCCATCGCGATTTATAACATCGATTTAGATCTTGTAACGATTTACGACTGTTCATTTCCGACCATTATTTCTACTATTAAATTGAAAATTTCGAATACGTAAATAGCACCAGAAATTTGAATTTAAAGGTGTCATTCAGCAAAAGCTCCTGATGGATTGAAAACATGAATTTACTGTCATCTTTCGGTTTAAAATGAGCTAATAATATTTCATAGAGTCTTACACTCAATTTTCATACATTTTTCACTGTTGATTTAAAAGTTCATTTGTCATACCTCCGGAAACCTAACTGCAGCATTTTTTTCATCTAACAAGACTGGAAACATACCAATACTATAAATATAAACACTTGACGCTTGAACTTAAAACGATCGCGTGTGCTTTACAATGTCAGATACAGAAAGCTTAAATAGTGTGTTCACGTCTGTTCTCCAATTTTTATTTATCTTTTTCAGTTATTCACAATTCATGCAATAATATGCAATTTATCTCTAAAAGGATATTATCTTTTGTATGGATATTATTTTTCTATATTATTATAGGTATTTTTGTTGTTCTGTTTTTTCTAAGTGTAACTAACGTTTCCATTTAGTGGTCATTAAACTCCAACTTATCTATATTATTAGTTATTTAAAGAAATCAAACAACGATCCAAGTTGTACCAAAGACATTCTAAATTTTTAATCTTTCAACTTTGTTGGACTCAAATTCTAATACGGAAACTTGACTTACGAGTAATACAGGACGGTAAAGTCGGTTACTCTAACTCCTAAAATAGCAGTTTACTTACGTTAAGAGGAACGCGTTAATAGCCAGGTTTAACGGTTCATTCATAACCCAGTAATGAGGTCATCGACACTGCACTCATTATGACCTGTGAACTATGCCCGTGTTATTCAGTTAATTAAGTATGTTTTGAATGCTTCACTAATGTTAAGCAGGAAACGTGTACAGACCGACATTCTAAAGAGCTTGTCCTAATAAATCTTTTAATAAGGGCTAGTATTTCATTTTTTTACCTTGTTCTTTCATTGAATAGTGGTGTGCTTAAAAAAAGGAGCCGTTAAGGTTAATAGTTGTAAATTCAAATCTTACAAAGGGATTAAAGGTAATAGTTCTGTAAATAGTGCACAGTAGAGACATAAATTATCATAAGGTTAAATTATTAAATTCATAAAAACAAAATAACTATTCTTATAAAGATTATGACGAGAATAATATATTCAAAAACATATTCTCTTTTAGGCAAGTTTTAATGCTATGGTAAAATATTTAGGAATAATACTTTTTTCTGCAACGTAACAAAGATCAAACGAGATGAAGACATTTGCATTTAACTTACAAGAGCCAACGTTTGTAGTTTCCTTAACGAGTGGAACGGAAACCACTTTACGGAAATGCAGTTTTTAGATAGCAACACATTTGTGGGAAAGTACTTTACGTACATTTTGTGAAATAAAAATGTACTTAACCATTATCTTTCTCGCCTACTATTTCATTGAATAAAAACAATATCATAATGGGTTTTACAAAAATATACCAATCTCGCTTTTAATGGGACAGTTGTGATTTACTTACAAAAACTAAAGTCTTTTTATAACCGAATCTGAAACAAGAAATGAAAGTAATTTAAATTGGTTACCTTTTTGTGAACATTTTCTTCCAGTCACAGCACTGATTACTTGTAACTTGTAGCTTTCCATAAATAAGTTTTTTATGCACTTCCTATTCACGCCTATTCAATCTTTTTTTTCATCAATCTATTTCTCAAGTGACTTATAAAAAGCAATTTAAATTAAGTAATACAGGAGAACGGAAACGCTAAAAAGAAAATGGAGTGTCTTAACACTAGGTACTCTGGTTCCCTCTGCCTACCCTGCTATATGCGGGATATAGCGTAAAGCTACTACAAGAGAAAATAATATTTAATAATATATCGGTGTGTAATCTTTGTAAAGCCATCACTCGAAGTGTACATAATAATAAAATATTTTAAACCTTTCATATTTTGCATAGCATTGTTCGAAAATGCAAAGAAACAACAAGTTGAGCAAGGGTTGCGCCTGCGCTTGAGATCGATAGATAAGGCCTACATGCGAGTCACTACGAAGACGCTCACAACTCCGGCCGAGGTCATTCAACGCTTCATTTAATATTATATCTATCCCTTATTAACTTCACCTTACCCACTTCACTGTCTCTTTCTTTCATATGAATATTTAACTTAATTGGAGCCAGAATAGTCCGACAATGATTTATAAAAGCACACAGATGATGAGGGACATCATTTATGCTAGAGGAGTCTCGTGGCGTGAATTAAATTAATGCGATCATAAATTTTCTTTGTATTTAACCATACTCACCCTTTAAATTAAATAACTTAAAAGATTGGACTTTTTTGTTCTTGTACTAAATAATAAAATATATTCAAGATTTCTCCAAGTTTTAGTTATTGTTTTTAGTAATTGTTCGGTAGGGGAGCGGTCTAATATGAGGCTTCAAACTTTGTTAGCGTTCGAAGTTACTATTCAGTTCGATGTTCTAGAAATTTGATAGCTTATTGAACTATAAACGTCCATTTTGCTCTCATTATACATTCATTTATTTTGTTAGTTACTTTGGATTTTAAAACATCTTCAGTTACTAGTAATCATTTATTTTTGTACTTTTTGCTCCTGTGTTGACCAATCGGTAACTGTTGTGACAAATCTTTCCGCCCTCCTTAATAAATGAACCGGGATAATTCGCTTCGCTTACTTCACAACAATAATTAATACCTTGCGTGCGGAATTCGTACTTGTTACTCTGCGCACAGTAGGTGGTACGCATTCCCAGTTGCGCCACAGCTAGATATATGTACAGTTAGATTTATTCCTATTATTCTTTATTTATAAGTACTAAAAGGCTGCAACATAAAAAACTTAAATAAAAACTACTCGCTAACAGCCGTACACTCCCGTGAAACTAAGAATATAACCGGTTTGAGCTCCGCTGACGCACTTCTATTTACCGTCAGTGAATCTTATCTTCATGCAACTAAGTGAAACGAATTTCTCAAAGACTACAAATGCTATCTCAAAACGTCCACACGATGCATATTCTCAGTTCGTTGGCCTTCATATCTGTAGAATCGAACTCCGCAGGCGTAGATATCGTCAATCAATTATGGAATGTCACAGTCATATATCATGCAATGTCAGCTCAATCTCGGTACACGGTATACTGCTTGGATTGAGTTTGTGAATGTAATCTTATTGTATACGTAGTAGGAAGCCACAAGTTGAACTTGCTCGTCGCTTCATAATCAAATAGCTAATATATCACTTGGATACTCGAATGCGTATTGAATATCGAACTCCTTTTGTGGAATCAAAGGAATTTATATAGGTTAATAAAAGAGGGCTATTGTTTAGCTTCGTTAGACATATTTTGGCACTTTCTTGGACAAGCGGAGGCTATCAATTTTCAGAAGCATTATAAATCATCTTAGCTGTCTTTTTTGGATGAAGAAGCTGACCGTATTTATACAAATATTGTATGCCAATATTTTGTTAAAATTGATCTTCCATTTAACGTTACATTATATTTACGGCTTTTAAAGTGGTACAAGGGATATTCTGCAGTTAGCTGACGATAGTAAAATCCACAATCAATTACCATGTTTCAAATTCATAAATCACTTCAGCTATAGGCAGTGGCATGACATTCGCCAAGCCGAGCGTTCCCTCGCATTGTCACAGTATAGTCATTATATTATTGTGGTTATATGATTTATTTTCATAATACACTATTGAGGGCGACGTCTTTTGGTGTTTTAAGCGGTTTGAACTTATAATATTAAGTACTTAGATACACATATAATCTATATAATGTCTATTTATGTATGTATGTATGTATGTATGTTTGTATGTATGTATGTATGTATGTATGTATGTATGTATGTATGTATGTTTTTTTTGTTTGTATGTATGTATGTATGTATGTATGTATGTATGTATGTATGTATGTATGTATATATGTATGTATGCATGTATGTATATATGAATGTATGTAAGTATGTATATAATTATGTATTTAGTTTGTATTTTTAATTAACATATATTTAATTTTTTTTAATGTAAATATCCTGATTAGTGCACCGCCTACCACTACTTTATACAAATCCAATATCCAAAGGTTGCCTGGAAGAGATCGCTTTAAGCGATAAGGCCGCCTTATTGTACGCTATTACTACTTCTATGTTATTTGTTTATTTGTGTGCAATAAAGAATATTTGTATTTGTACTTAGATAATAAAAAACAATTCATAATATTTGTTTTTAAAAATACATATATTTGAGACTACACAGCGCTCATCGCGTTAAAATATATGTATTATTAAACAGTAATTTGTCAACTGTGGCTTGAATCTGCGCCACTTCTATGTAAATGCTATGGTGATAGGTTGAAATACGCATTATACTAATTAGTTGATTGTTTAGATATAATAACAAAATGAGAGAAAGTGAGTGCGCAATTACTAGAAAGTTAAGACAATAATTGAAATGAACCTTCTTTGTAACAGTAATCGAATTCAAAGTCGAATAAAATCATTTACTATTTTATTTACTTACTTAGCTTCATGCTTTATCTCTTGCGGAGCAGTCAGAGAGAAAGCAGCGCCAAACGCTGCGGTTCCTGCATACTTATTTGGCCTCATCCACAGTCATTACAAAACTCTTCATACAAAAAAACATAAACACTTTACTACTCACATAATATATAAAAAATACTATATATAATTATTTTTTAAGTTCACGCTGTATCCCGTATATAGCGGGGTAGGTAGAGGGAACCTGAAAACCTTGTGTTAAGACGCTTCGTCCATTTCCGTTCTTCGTTTTCCGCCGAATTGAGGCATGAGTAAATAATATAATATAATAAAAATGATATTTTGCCTTACTCTTATATTATTATCATTATTTTTTTTAATTTCACGCTGTATCCCGCATATAGCAGGGCATAGGAAACCTAGTGCTAAGACACTCCGTTCCCCACTTTCCGCCGAATTGAGGCATTGCGTGCTGAGTGGCGGAACTCAACGTCGCGCTTTGCTTTGTTACCAAACCCAGGAAATGAAAATACTAAACTTTTACATTCCATGGAGTGGCAATCGAACCCACAACCTGTCACGTTTATAGTCGCACGCTTGTGCCTCTGCGCCACGACAGGCGTTAAGTATAATTATTAATTATACAAAAATGTGCATAATTGCTTTACATTAGCTGCTATATATCTACGTTGTGAAATTCCTAAGTAAACTCTCATAGATATTCATTTCATAATGCGATGAGCCGCCTAGTTTTCCTTCCATCAATTTGCTTGATGCTTTTATCGAAGATATCTTTAGTTTTTATAAGGTAATTCATTATAGTCTGTCAGTCGGTTTTTATATACTTATATATTTATTCACTCTTGTTGACATGCTTAATTATTTTAATGCAGGTCTCTTGTATAATTAATATTTTTAGATTTAATTATAAATAATTGGTATTACTTTTTGCTTCGGTTTCGTCCTCAATATTAGCATAGAACATTTGATTTCCTTGCAATGGTAAGCCAAAAGCACTAGTGTATCATTATTCGAACATTTTTTTTGAGTATCCATAAATGAAAAAAAAATATTTCATTTTTTCGTGCATTGGGTGGTATTATTTTATTACAACACTTTTAATAACAACTGCTGTATGCTAATATTTTTGGACAAGGCATCATATAATTATTATAGGACTCCACTTACAGATAAGTTCTTTTAATGATAAAAAAATAATTGTAGATTGGAGTGATAAATTTCTATTTTGTGTTTGCCCAAACTTAGTGGGGCAGGAAAACATTTCAAGTAGCTATCACTATGTCAAAGATTTTAGATTTACTAAACTGGCACTTTAATATTTATATAGTTATTTTTATAGAACGCACGATCACGACAGAGTAACCTAGTTTCGGCGTAACGTAATATTATTTAGTATTTACGTAGCCTATAATCCAACATCCAATATAAATTCGATTGTATTTTATCTATCGTTCTCGCTAGCAATATCAGATTTATCTTCCGCCTATATTTGAATAAATCAGCAAAGTATGTTTGTGTTGACATATGACTATATGATTCTTGACATCGTCTTCCCGCATTCATCAATTTAAGTAAAAGCTGAGGAGTACCTACTTTAAGTAAGAAATGAAACGTAAATATATAATATTTGGACTAACTTCTATTACTATGAAAGTAATTTATATGTTTCTTTAGAGAATCAAAAATAATTCTAATGAACTAGTTTTGAATTAGTTATGTTTGAAATTGTTGTAGAATGTAGAATTGAAGATGTTCAATTAAAATCAATCCAAATTAAAGATTATTTAAATAATCCTAAAACTAAACTTTCAAAAATATAAGACAACAATTAGAGTATTAACCCAACATTAACCTCTTATCCCAGATATTAACAGCAATTCGACCACAAAAATACACAAACCAACCTTTACAATAATGTAGGACCCACTTCTATACAATAATTTAATTAAAAGTAAACTGAATATTCAGTATCTCTTAAGAGGAGAGGAATATGAAAATTAACTATATTTCATGTTGAAAATTTGATTCGAGACTCGCAAATTACTTTTCAATTAAACAATATATTCTTGGAATGTGACTTTAATACATTTCTCCGGCATTGAATATGCACATTAATGCCCAATTATAATATTAATAGCAATAAGAACCGGTTCGTAGACGATTATTTAGTTCGCGCTTCATAATATTGCGTGAAGACGGCTTTTGTTGAAGCTATTAACTAAGTACGTTAATCGGCTTATTTCACGCCCGGCACATAATTTCGTTATGAATATAAATTTTATAATTTATAAAATTATTATCTTCGTTTATATAACGACGTAAAGAATTATGTTTTATATTTATTTATACAAAAAAGAACGTAAATTTTCTTTTTTTAAATAAAAATTTGACTTTCATCCATATTGTTTCTACTTATTATAAAAACATAGTTATCTAAAACATATCCAATGGAGAGGCACCAAAAACTTCTATAAGAATTCAGAAAGAAACTAAAACTTCGTTCAAAGGAGGTTATTTAAAAGAACAACTTTACGTAAATTGAAAATTCTAACTTTAAAACTTCGAGGCTTTGGAAACTATTTTTTATTCATTACGAAGCGTAAATGATTCTTTAAAATGCTATATTACAAACTTTATCAGCACTAACCGGTAGATGTTTATATAAATTGAACATTCTCTTTAGTCAAACTTCAGTCCATAGCCACTGTTGCTCTTAAAACGTCCACAGTTTTCTCATATATAGCACTGCGTACAAATTTACTTAGAAATACATCCACCTATATTTGAATCATAATATAGTGTTTCAAAATACAGTTGAAAAGTATGAATTAATGTAACCTAATATTCCTATTCGCATCACTCTTGACAGAGTGGTCGTGGTCAACATGTTGTTCGGGGGGCAGTTGTAGCTCACCGAACGATATCGCGCCATCTTTCTCTGTTGAAAATCATCCTGGTACACTCGTGTAAAGGTCTACCAACTAGCGACTTTATTTGATCAGTCCATTGGGGTCCTTCCGCGTGGTCTAGTGTCTTCTACCTTGCCTTGAACAACAAAACTTTCAATGGAGTCATTATTTTGTCTGAAAATATGACAGTTAAGTTTCAGTATGCGAGACTGTACTACACTTAATATTTAATAGTCGACAGATTTTGGAAAAAAGTAGAGAAATTATTATTTCCGCAAATTTTTATCATTAGAGGAACATGTTCTCATTATGTATGAAGTATAAACGAAAATTTAGTTGAATCAGGTCGCTTTTGTGCTATCTATTAAGAGTACTTATACAATCTTCCACATGACATAAGTAACATGTTAGAATCAACTTAATTAAACCGCTTTCAGACTGTCTCAAGTTGTAATTAAATTTGAATATTATTATCATAGTTTTAACGATTTAATGTTTTATGTATATGCGTCATATACACTTATCTTGTATTCATTTCAAATTATTTCTATTATTAAAATAGTTGCGCAAAAAAAAATATTCTATCATGCTTAGCGTGTAACTTCGACACTGTAGTTTTGGGATATTGTAAGATCGTGACTGTGGACCGTTATATCGTGACTACAGAATCATATAAGGAATGTTATGACGTTATCGTTATCTGTTGCTTATTTCATATTTATCTGAAGCTCTTAGTAATTCTTGCTAACACTTGCAAGTTACCAAGCTATTAGTGATTTATATTTTTCTAGTACAAGCTTTAACGAAATCTGGGTTCTTAAAAGCTTATTTATGATTTGAAAAACAAAACGATCAAGTATAATCTCTTGACGGTTTACAAACTTCAGTGTATCTTATACCTTCATATTTCAACGACCTAATCTCTTCAAAGGCTTTGCTATTCGTAAGATGGTATTTGCTATTATCACGCCTCTACAGCTTAACGCTCGTTCACTCAACAACATCACAACAATTTCGACAGCTCACCAACCTTGTTCGCTTATAGAATAGTTTGTAAACGAAAGTTCGGATTTAGGTTAACTGTGCCATAACATCTGGACTTGTAATCACAGTGCCCTCCCCCCGAGACCACACTAACGCTACAATTTTAAAAATTGCTACACGATAAAAGACATCGATTGTGTCTCTTCAAGCCCACATTTTCAATTTTCTCAGTTCTATAGAAACAATGTATTTATCGAAGAAGTTTCGTTGGTATTCGGTTTTGCACGAAGATATATGTATTTTGCTGATTTTTTTAATATTTTAATTGTGTTATTCCATTCTTAGTCATAGCTTACATGGAACATGTCTTAGATGTTGTATGTACATACCTTGTACGATTTAATTATTACATTAGTAATAAATGAGTATGTTCTGAATAACTTTATCTTTTTGTGAACAAAAAGAGGAAATACATTAGGTAACTTTCACATAGACCTTTCTACTTCAAAATATTTGGTAGCCAAATAAACAATAGAGCAGACCACCACCCTTCTGTACAGGCTAGTGTCATCTTCCGCAAAACACAATTTGTTGTGACGCGCCTACCATTACATTCCTTTGAGAGAGATCGTATTTACATGGCTTTTGTCCCAGCTTCACCGTTAGGTTCTTATCGTTGGCCACAAACAATCAGTGCATAACAAGAACAGGCGTTTGTTCTGCACTCTTTATGACTTGAAAATGGTATACCGTTGCCAAATTTCTAGATGAAGTATTTTCTATTTAACCTCCATATCTTTGAGTATCTGTTTCGAGTTAATTGTTTGCGGAGCCGAAATTGCGCCCACCCTGAACAAAGGCAGCTGAAAGGAACGCTATTCTTTTCAGAGTTGTTTTTAAAACACACAAAGTGGAGTATGGTTAGTGAATATGGTGATTAAAATGAAAATGAATATTAGTCTATACGTAATTTATGAATACAACATTACTAATAGCTATATAGCTTGCAAATTACTTATAGTATATTTAACGGCTATTACCGTGCCGCATGGCATGTGTCATACTAATTAGCATGAACGATTTCCATTAGAAGTTTTTGTGTTGGGCATGCAAATGCTTTACTAAATGATCACAAAAAGTCTTAAGCGATAAAACGACACAATTAGAGTATTCTGATTACGAAAATATTATATTTATTCTACTGCTACTCAAAAAAAAAATTGCTATTCAAAATACAAATGAGTAGTAAATATGAAATGAGCACGATTCATTTCATTGTAAAATTGTTTAAACAGAACAATTAACACGTCAATGATATGCGCTACTTTCCCGAAGTAGAACTGTTGCGAACGTTTGAGAAATCTGCTAAACAGTTATCACCATTTTGTGGAAATGTAAACATGAAACAGAAAAGTACTTGGCCTATTTAAGAAATTACGAGTTTTCGTCTGATACTGTTTAATTGAACTTGATATACGCATACTCTTCTTTCTTGTTGGGTGAAACAGAAAATATTATTTGCTTCTTTCCCCTGCATTTTTACACTATCCTATAACGAAACCAAAATTGCACTTTTACCGGATATGATAATACATATATATATCAATATATTTTCAATACAAGTATTCTACCGTCATAATACTAACAACTAATTAAAAGAATGAGAAACATTTAATGAATAGTTGTTTTAAATACATGCTATATATCTATAGAAGTAGTTATTAATTAAATATGATTTTTATATTCATTATTTAATAAAGAATGAAAAAATATATGTACTAAATACTGGTTTATAATTTATAAATATATAATTTCTTTGTTACAGGTAACATCGTTAAAGAAGAGTACTGCTGATAAGATTAATCAAATAGTATAACCTACTTTACGTACATTACTAAGTAATCATAAAACTCACAAGAGCAAATCAATCTCTGCAAGGTCTACCAACATACAATTTTTTAATGTGTTACAATAACAGTGACTATGAAAGGCCCATAGAGACTTAGAAGTGGAAGTTAGTAATTAACATGAGTTAGGTTTTTCCCTTAATTATTTTTCCTTCACTACGTAGATACTTAGATTAAAGAAAATATTCATAAGTTCATTATTTTATACGTAGATGTATGTAATGTACTTTCAATTCATTTAATGACAGTTAACCGACAGGATTGTGTTCATTTCACTAAGCGATCGTTACAGATTCTATTATCAGTAACGACAATATTGTGTTATATATTTTGTTTTTCCAGTCTGGTTAGGCAAATACCTTGGTTTTTACCACACCTCAGGTAGCCTTTAAAATGGTCGAAAAATAAAGGACTGAATGAAAAAATTCATGAAAAAAATAGTTCTATTTCGCGGTAGCTCTTCATGTAAAAGTTCCTTTGACATTTTTGTGTACATCCTAACAAATTCAAATATTTCGATTACAAAAAAGTTTTGAAGTTAGCGGGCTATATACAGAAATAAATATAAATCATACAATATTTGTATATATTATAAAAATTCAAGTAAATATATCAAATTAAGCAGTTACATTAAAACGCCTGTCATTGCGCAGGGACGCAAGCGTGCGACTGTAAATACGACAGGTGGGTCAGTGCGGGTTAGATTCCCACTCTAGGACATGTAAAAGTTTAGTATTTTCATTTCCTGGGATTGGTATCAAGGCAAAGCGCGGCGTTGAGTTCCGCCACTCAGCACGCAATGTCTCAATTCTGAGGAAAGTGAAGAACGGAATGTCTTAACACTTCCCTCTGCCATATGCGGGATACAGCGTGAAGCTAATAAAAAAAAAACCATCAAAATATTTCGCAAATATACGTAGAAAAGTTAATGAAAGTAAGATGGACCATAGAATGTGGTTCACGCGTGCTACCCTATTGAGCCCGTTGCATAGTTAAGTTCATAATCCAGTAGCCCCTAAGGCATACGGCTTGAAGTGTGTCTAATATTTATGGTACAATGAAATGTGTCAAAATTGCCAATTGTTGATCGCTTAAAGGCATTACTCACCCCATGAAGCTCTTCTATTATTCTCATTTGTGCACTTCATTCATTTAATGAATCTAATAAAAGATTAATTTAAGTAAAAGATAAAAG
Source organism: Philaethria dido (assembly GCA_033558755.1). NCBI lineage: Eukaryota > Metazoa > Arthropoda > Insecta > Lepidoptera > Nymphalidae > Philaethria > Philaethria dido. The sequence continues at coordinate 175,369 of JAKGSA010000857.1, read as the reverse complement.
ATGAATTCGACGTATATATTTTTTTTATATTACCCGTATTGTCATGGCTTTTATGATTCTGATGCAATGGTAGGTTACAAATTGTCGGTAAATAATTTGAACATCTAAAAAAAATTGAAATATTCTTTAATCTTAATTATTTTAATTATAAATATAAAATATTGTTACTGTTAGATACGATAGAACTATATATCGAGAGTATTATGTAGTCAGAATATATTTAAACTTATGGCGTTGTCTCGATAATACAGTATATCGCATCGTAACGCACATAAACCTTGTTGAATGAACACATTTTAAAGTAAAGCAAAGTAACATATTTTTTGTAATAATCTGGACCGCCCCAAATGAATCTTGGACTTTTTTAAACACTTCTTTGCGTCCGAAGCAGTCATATACTACTATTAGTTAAATAATATTTGATTAAATAAATAGGAACAATTACAATTAGACTGAATTGTCCATAAAAACTTGTTTCAATTTTTTGTTCATCAAAAAAGTAAATAAAAATTTATGTTAAATCTAAACTACATAGCACTCGTTAGCGTTTATCCCTTTAATCTGAATAAATCTAGCGTATTTTCATCTACCATCAGTTCACAAATTGGCCAGTATCAAATACACAGCAGGGTGTTATAGCCCCAGGATATGATTAAATAACACTGAATGTTGCCAATTTTGTTCAGGTCCATTGAAAAGATGCCTGGGGTTCTTTTTATATTAAATTTTGCTCCTGATTGCTATTAGCACGAAGGAGGGTTCATACAATCAAAAACAGATATTAAATTTCACAATTGTTAAATTATTTGTATGGTGTTTTATAAATCACATTTCACGTTGTCTTAAGACCGTCTGATAGGTCAGAAAACTCAATTTTTGCAAAAATATTTAAAAAATAAAAAAAAAACAACTTCAAATAAAATGCTTTAAAAAGTAAAATTATTACGAATAACTCAAAAATAACTTGTCAAATCTTAAAACCACATCAAAAGCACTATTGCATAAAAACATCATGAACATTGGTTCACCCAGTAAAACCTATGCAGTAACTTATATAAAAAATAAAAAAAAATCAGTCAAATGGAGATCCTCTTCCTTCTTTAAAGACGGTTAAATAATTATAGTTATATTTATGTATGGCTTTACAAAAAGAATGTAAACAAAATGTTTTATGACGACGTGTTGGACTGAACTCTTATAGCGTTAGTTCAAATCCCACTCCAGGGAATATTTGTATTTATTATTTATTTTCTTTCTTTCCCTCGGGTTTGGCTGAGTTCACGCAAGATACTAAACAACTAAAGGGGCTTAAAGTGATAACTGAGTAGACTCGTAGATGCTCAGTGTTTAGTCATAATAATACGATATGTATAAATGAATACCACATGAATAGACACCAACGTAGCGTAGTGGGACAGCGCCTGACTGTAAACACGATTTGTTCTGAGTTCGATTCCCGCCATTTAACACGCAATATTTAAAATTCAGGCGGAAAATGGAGAACGGAGTGTCTTGACAATAGGTTCCTAGGACATAAGCTTACTGCTATGAGAGAAAAAACTGAAACTGACAAAAAATGTAAGTATGTAAATATAAATAAATAATTGAAAAAAAAAGTTTTTTTCACATTTCATTCATTCATATTGTATTAATGTTTTACCTACTGAGGTGGAAAATA
>JAKGSA010000857.1:99986-173578 GCA_033558755.1 Philaethria dido | reverse complement strand
ATGGAAAGGACAAGGCAAACGAGCGTTCGGGTCACCTGATGGTAAGTGATCCCCGCCGCCCACGGCCCCGTGTAACACCAGAGGAGCTACAGGTGCGTTGCCGGCCTTTGAGGTGGGAGTAGGCGCGCTTTTTGAAGGTACCCATTTCGTATCGACCTGGAAAAACTGCCGCAGGTAGGCCATTCCACAGTTCAGTGGCACGTGGAAGGAAATTCCTTCGAAACCGCACAGTACTGGAGTGCCACGCATCCAGGTGGTGTGGATGGTATTTAAGTTTGTGGCGTACTGTGCGGTTTGAAAATCCTGCGGCAGGAATCAGGTCAAACAGTTCCCCAGAACACTCCCCGTTATATATGCGATAGAGAACGCACAACGAGGACACGTCTCTACGCAACGCCAAAGTGTCAAGCCCTGCACAGATTACCGGGTCCCCAACGATTCGAATGGCTCTGCGTTGTATGCGATCAAATGGTTCAAGCTGATACTGGGGTGCACCAGCCCAGAGGTGAGAACAGTATTCCATATGAGGCCGAACCTGAGCCCTATACAGGGCCAAACGGTGTTTTGGCGTGAAGTACTGTCTCGCTCTGGCGATAACACCCAGTTTCTTCGAGGCCAACTTGGCCTTGCTTTCCAGATGATCGCGATACTGGCACTCACTCGAAACGCTAAGGCCCAATATGCTGATACTGGGCGCGGCTTTAAGAGGAGTGTTCTTGAGAACTGGTGACACGACAAATGGGGTTTTCTTGGTGGTCAACGCGCAAACTTGTGTCTTCAAGGGGTTGAATTGAACAAGGTTCCTTTCAGCCCATGAAGAGACATTCCCGAGGGATGCCTCAACAGAAGACACAAGTTTTTTTCGGCACTCGTCAACGTTTTCCCGAGAAAGACCTGCGCGGCCGGAGTATACAGCGTCCACCGTACTATCATCTGCATAGCAATGAATGTTAGAGTCCACCAACATGTCATTGATATGCAGAAGAAATAGCGTAGGGGACAGCACACAGCCTTGGGGAACGCCAGCGTTCACGGGCTTGTGATCAGAGCAAAAACCGTCGACAACGACTTTGATGCTACGCCCAGTGAGAAAGCTGGCGACCCACTTGCATAAATTCTCGGGAAGCCCATACGATGGAAGTTTTGCGAGGAGCGCCCTGTGCCACACACGATCGAAGGCCTTCGCCATGTCCAAACTAACTGCCAGGCCTTCTCCCTTGCTTTCCAAAGCAGCAGCCCAGCGATGGGTCAGGTAAACCAGAAGGTCACCAGTTGAACGACCATGGCGGAAGCCATATTGACGGTCGTTGATCAACTGGTGATCCTCTAGATACACCAGGAGCTGGCTGTTTATAATGTTCTCCATTACTTTAGAGAGCAGGGAGGTGATAGCGATGGGCCTGTAGTTAGCTGGATCGGAGCCATCGCCTTTCTTCGGGATCGGGTGGATCAGAGCGCTCTTCCACGTGTCCGGGACTACGCCGACGGAGTAAGAGTGCCGAAATAAACGCGTTAGCACCGGTGTCAACTCAGGAGCACATGCACGGAGCACTAAAGGAGAAATGCCATCCGGTCCACTCGACTTGTGGATGTCCAAGGAAGACAGAGCTCGCCGAACAGCTTTTTGGCTGAATTTAATGTCTGGCATTGAGCTCTCGCACCGCGGGATGGTAGGTGGTGTGGTTCCTTGGTCATCCAAAGTCGAGTTCGAGGCGAAAAGAGTGCCCAAAACATCGGCTTTCTCCTTCGCCGTATGGACCAGGACGTCACCTCCTGTGCGTAGCGGCGGAAGCGAAGGCTGGCTAAAGTTGCCAAGTGCAGCCTTAGAGAGCGCCCAGAACTGGCGTGTTCCAGACGGAAAGCTCTCAAGCTTCCTGCCGATTTTGACAATATGCTCGGACTTTGCTCTGGCAATTTGCCGCTTAAAGAACCTAGAGGCACGGTTATACTTCTTCTTTAAGGTTTTCACCTTTGGATCCTTAGTGACTAGTGCTTCGACCCAGGCTTGATACGCTTCGCGCTTGCCAATGGCAGCTTGTTTGCAGAATGTACCAAACCAAGGCCGTGACTTGCCACCAATTGGCACTACAGAGCTAGGAATATAAAGTTCCATACCCTGCAGGACCACATCGGCGACAGCGGCGGCACAGTCACTAGGATCATCAGAAGAGAAGCAAACCGGCCCCCAGGGATAAGATGAGTAAAATGTACGCATCCCATCCCAATCTGCTGACTTGTAGTGCCATACGCGGCGAGTTGCGGGTGTTCTGCGGCTGCCGCGTTTAATGGGCACCACACTCCGTACCAGGCAGTGGTCTGAAGACCCCAAAGGGGCATCGACTGCTACCTGGTACTGTTCCGGATGTGAAGTCAGCAGAAGGTCCAATAAGGTGGCGCTGTGGTTATCCACATCTGGGATTCGCGTGGGCGTATCAACCAATTGGGACAATCCATTTGCCACAGCAAAGTCAAACACAATCCTCCCCGCGTGGTCGGTGGTGCGTGATCCAAGCCAAGCGGCGTTGTGGGCGTTGAAGTCGCCTAGTATCACGACCTCAGCGGAGGGAAGCTGTGATAGTACATCGTCAATAGCCGATTGCATGTACTCCATGAGTCGATCCGTTTCTGCGTTACCACTATGGGACCTATATAGACATGCGTAGATTCGGACATGATCGTCCGAATCAACACGAAGCCAGATGGTTGATAGGTCCCGACCTTCAAAAGTAGCAAGACGACGGAAACTCAAGTCCTCCCTCACGAACACAGCGACCCCGGCATGAGGCATGAAATTATCCTCTATTATGTAGCCAGGGTACGAAAGGTAAGATGTGTCGCTTGGTCGGGTAATCTGAGTCTCCGTCAAAAACAACAAGGCCGGCCGTGCCGTCTCTAGATGGTGGTGGACGGCATTCAGGTTGGAATGTAGACCCCTGATGTTACAGAAATCCACGTTAAGCGTGGTAGGGGATGCCGTGGAGCGTACGCCTCGTTTGCCTTGTCCAACGCGCGGTTCTGTGCCCTCCCCAGAATTCGACGGGCGGCCTGAGTTTTTAGGCTCAGTGAGGGATTCTCCAGTACCGGAGGCACTGGTACCCTCCTGGGGTAATATCTCTTTCAGTACCGCTGTCATGTTCAAGGGAGGGTTTGGGGTTGGGCACCGGGGCCCGGCATTACCCAATGCGAAACGCAGCGGCCAGAAGCCGCTACTTGACGCCGGTTTTAAATGCCGGGGGTGGTAATAAACCGGTCGAGCCTGCCCATTCGTGTTACCATTGCTGGCAACGTGACTCTACCACACGTATTTTAGTCGCCTCTTACGACACCTCCAATACCAGGGTGATCCTATTCTAAGCCGGGATCACACGGACTTCATTTTGGTACCTTTTTACTTTTTTTTTATTTTGAACATTTTATTTAAAACTTCGTAAAAAACATAAATGCCATTCAATTAAATTTACTGATTACTTCTATAATTCACTTATCATAAATAAAACCCCTAACTTAGAGCTTTAGTCTGACCATATGCTCGTGACGGTAATTTTCATTACGTTATAAAGAGTGTAGGGGAGTCCAAATGTGCCAGTTCATTTCTAAATCCCTATTAAATCCGATGACTAATTTAGGTTTGTCAGTATAATATTAGTGCAGTTTTTTCCTTTTATTTTCACTGAGGTCATATTTTTTTTTATTTTACAACATATACCTAAGTAAGAAAATACTTAATTTTTAAATTCAGGCTGTATCCCGCACCTAGCGGGAGGAACCAGGAAACCTAGTGTTAAGACACTCCGTTGCCCACTTTCCGTCGAATTGAGACACTGCGTGCTGAGTGACGGAACTCAACGTCACGCTTTGCCTTGTTACCAGAGCAAGAGAAATGAAAATACTAAATATTATTTAATATTTCCATTTCCTGGAGTGGAAATCGCACCCATAACTTGTCGCGTTTTCAGTCACGCTTCTTCACACCTCTGCGCTACGACAGGCCTCTTTATTTTATATTATATTTATAAGAAAAAAATAATAAACGTATAGATATTTTTACATAAAGCTCCTGAATATGTGAATTAGCCTATCATAACATATTAGTAATTTTATACTTATTTTTTCATTTAAAACTCTTAAGAAAAAATGCAATCTAAATTATATCAATATGTATTTCATTATATATTGTTGGACGGACTTTTTACCTACAATAGTAAAATAAAACCACTTCTAAGAAGCGCACAATGGCTAACTCCTACAGTGTAGTGTCTGAGCGATTTAGGTAAACGACCAGATTATACGGACAATTAGACCAATATGTGCTCTATTTCTTATACTTATTACGCTATAAGGAGGATATCTTTTATCTTCACACAAACTGATTATATAGCAGAATAAACATTTTTTTTTAAATAAAAAAAGCGTGCATCGTAACTTTTTTCACGCTGTATCCCGCACTTAGCACGGTAGATAGAGGGAACCTGAAAACCTAATGTTAAGACACCGTTCTCTTTTAACTTCCGTTCCCCACTTTCTGCCGAATTGTGGCGTTACGTGCTTAATGGCGGAACTCAACGCCGCGCTTTGTCTCGTTACCAGAGCAAGAAAATAAAAATATTAAATATTTTTATTAATATTTTTATATCCTGTCGTGAGAATCGAACCCACAATCGGTTACGTTTACAGTCGCACGTTTGTGCCTCTGCGCCACGACTGGACTGCATCGTATGAGTAAGTAAGCGAGAGATAATCCAGTGCCAAGACACTCCGCTCTCCACTTTCCTTCCGCATTCAAAATCATCATCATTATCTTGAGTGACAGGACTCAACGCCGCGCTTAACCGTACCGGAAACAGCAGAAAAATAAAAATAAGTTTATTGTTTAGTAGAAAATATATATATTCCCTTGAGTGGGGATGAAAATGACACGATGGTTGTAGCAACCACACGTTTTCAGTCCAGATACTGTCCCAATGCGCCACAATGGCGATTGTAATATATTTTATTCGTTTTTTTTTTAATATTGTTTATTCTTCTTTAGTTGTGAGGCACGCTAAGTAAATATAGAATAAGAGAAGTTAGTTATGTTTTGTTTTTTGACTTCTTTTAGATTTTACGTTACCGGTGATGATATGAATAACAATATGCAGAGGCTTTATATGATATATGGAGGCTATTTGGTGACGTACCTTCATAAATTTAATGGTGTATTTTCAAGTAATGCTTTTCTTAACACGGTTTGTTTAATACTTAAATAAATAGTTTAAATACTTGTGACTTTTTAAAATATAACATTTTATTTTTATATATAAATTTATATTTAATATCGAAAATTATTATGAAGCCAATTTTATTTAATAAAAATCATATTTGCTAAAGTGTGCGATTATAGCCGCAAGGATTCTTTAATACGTAATCGTTTTCACGCAAGACCGGGCATAGCAGGTAGCGTTAAATGCAAAATATAATACATTTTTCCGACAATATATCAAGAAAACTTTCGAGTATAAACAGAATAACTTTTTTATTTAAAATATTGCATATATTTAAAATTTCATTTATTTGCAATGATATAAGTATTGAAAAAATGAAAGAAAACGTCACAAATTAAAAAATAATAATTCTAAGATTAACATTCGTAATTTATTAATATAGGGATTTTATTGTATATAAGAATTTATATACATATATAAAAACAGCACATCTATCTACTTTTTAAAAACTGGGATAACAAATTAAAATCAGCGGGACAGCAAAAGCTCATAAATATCACTTTGTTCTTTTAAAGAAAATGACAAGCGAAATGATTTAACGTAAAACGAAAAAATACACTTGAAGGGTTGAATAATTCTTGCAAAAACAAAGTCTTAGCTTAGGTCATGGCTGCATCATAATGTCACGTCACGGGAAATATTGCGTGTTACATGTAATGTATGATAAAAATTACATAATACGTCAAGTCTGACGCGAGGGGGCTGATTAATGACGGGACGGCTCACCGCAGGGGCATAACCCTGTGTCTGCCCCCGAATTTATAGCTTATCCATTCCATTATCAACATTTTGTTTATTTTGCACTGTGGCACAAACACTGCTCCCGATTCGTCCTATTGATTCAATTTATTTACTATAAATTCACGCTTCAAATATTAATGAAAAATGTCACTCTGAAAAAGTAACTAAAAGAAAATGATTTATTTCAGACTCACCTAATGAAGGTTTGTACCTATATTCTGAACCAATACTAAATGTAATATCTCGAATTCGACTATACGTTATTGAATAATAAAGTAAAATCAAGTAATTGACGAGAAAATTGAATTTCCTTGGTTATAAAATTTAAAATTTCAAAACTGCATTTCTGGCGATGCATTTCAGATTTCAAACGCGTCCGCTAGATGGAGCAATCTCAGAAGTGACGACGTGGTTTCACGGAGTTTACTCGTCCGCCGTTATGGACCTACGTGACCGCACTGCCAATACATTGGCAACGCTGTTGTTATTTTTGCTATGAAATTGATTCTTACATATTGGAATTATGAGGATTATTTTTTTTATATTTTGTCAAGATTTTTAATTAAATATGTTAACTCGGGGATTAAGTACGCTTTTTTCTGACTTCTTTTATTATTATAAAATTCTGTTTTAAGTTAGACTTGAACTAGCAAGTAGTTTAAATAGTATAATAACATTTTTAATTATCGTGAGACAATTTCTTTATTAAAGTCAGCTTTAGACAGCAAAGAATCTTAGTAAAAGTATAATTCCTGATTACTTCACTCGCTTTTTCTTATTGTACTCCATCTTATAAAACTCTTATTAGCTTTATCTCTGAGGGTTCCGTGATGACAGGAGGGTGAAAAGTAGCCTCTAGCCGGGTGTATTGTAGTTATATATTTTATATACAATAGAAACTATTTGATTAGGACTTCCTGGGGGACCTCCCCTTTATGTCTTCGCAAATGGGTATTTATTCGGGGGCTTTATACGAATTAGTTTCGTTACTTTTATTGAAAGGAAATTTATTTCAGAAGGGCTTGTTCTCGTATAACGTCGAAATAAATCATATTTCGTTTTTATGTTAAAATTTCCTTGAATGTAATGTGTTATTAATATTATAGTAGTTCCAGTATTATGATATAGCTAGTGAGTAGTAACACATTAATGTTTTTATTCATATACGTTTCTTGAGGATAGACTACATGGAATAACATAAAGTATGCACTAAGTACCTATGCCTAAATTAAACAAACAAAAACTCCATATATGATGTTGGTTAGGCGTATTCACGAATAACTAGTTGTTATCATATAAATGAAATTTAGAGATACTTATATTTGAAAAGCTTTATAAAAGTGTTTGGGACAACGATGCGGGAAGCAAGTAATCGTTCTCGATGGCGTTTTGTGGGCGAAACCTAAGTCCAGCAGTGGACTTCTTCCGACTGGTGATGATAATGATGATAAAAGTGCTTGTCATTTATATACCTTGTGAAATGTTAACTAAAATAATTTTGATAATTAGGACTAATAATATTACTTTTTTCCTGAACTCCATTGTAAAACTGAAGTTGCTAAAATTTCTTACCCATTAATAAAGCAAATAATAATCCTGTTACATACATCAAATTAATTATTTAGTAAAATGATATTTACACATAAAACTTATTTATTAAGCATTGCATGCGTTTATATTCGTTCATTATCGCCCTTTCGCAGCTTCTCTAACAAGTCGCCGCGTTACTCAACACCTTCTAATTAGAGCATTCAATTTGATCCTAGGGACTATCCGAGGCTATTTGCAATGGACCCGAGTGGACCCCAATTAGCCGATTCATTAAGGCGTCACATTGAAGAGAAATTGAAATTAGGCAGTGTCTGAACAACTAGATACTAGTGACTAGGGGTTAGATGAAAGTAACAAGTAATATGACGTTTATGGTGTGAAAAAAATTCTAATGTTTTTTTCTTTTGTTTGAGTATTTTTTATATGTATATATACGTTTTGGATCACAGCGCTCAAGGGAAATACTTTATATTAATGACAATCGCGTAAAAACAAATATTTGAAATATAAACATTTCAATATCACTTAAATATGTATCATATTATTATAGATATATTATGAATATATAACGCCTGTCGTGGCGCAGCGGCACAAGCGTACGACTGTAAACACGGCAGGTTGTGGGCTCGATTCCCACTACAGGAAATGTTAGTATTTTCATTTCCTGGGTTTGGTAACAAGGCAAAGCGCGGCGTTGAGTTCCGCCACTCAACACGCAATGCCTCAATTTGGCGGAAAGTGGGGAACGGAATTGTTGTAAGAGTACGGAGTGTCTTAACACTAGGTTCTCTGGTTCCCTCTGCGTACCCCGCTATATGCGGGATACAGCGTGAAGTTAAAAAAAAATGAATATATAAATTTTATTCATAAACTCGAAGAACTGAGTAGCTTTTACGACCAAATTAATTTACGAGATCTTTTATTATTATCTAACATACCTAAAATTAATTTTGTTTCATATAATTAAGATAGAAATCATCTAATGAAGTATCCAATGTCCACATTCGTTCCATACTCATATAACAAGCAAAATACATATCATATAATTACTACCGCAAGTGTTCCTTGTTACGAAACTGCCGGTGACAGTTTTACTAGCGATTCTCTCGAAACAATAAAAACTGTTGCGACGTAATGGCAAATGTATCCAAATGCCTTTGGTGGTAGGAGGTTCGTCCTCCGTCTGGCTCGCGACCACTATCATGTCAAAGACGAACCGCCAAATATCTTATGATGTGTTCCGGTTCGATGGCATGCAAGCCAGGTTTTCCCCTTTCCCACCCATCCTTTCCCCAAAATGTGGTGGTTCCGATAGCGGACTACTACATTATCCTCCCTTTCCATCTGTATCCTCTAGGTTGGCAACGCATATAGTACATATCTTGTGTTGTAGATGTTCATGGGCGAAGGTAACCACTTACCATCAGGCGGTCCTTCTGCTCGTTTGCCATCCGGTATCCATAAAAAAAAAAAAAAAAAAAAAGAAAAAAATGATACTGACTACTGGTTGTAGATTCGAATCCTGTATGAATTAACAACATTTCAACTAATGAATCTATCGTGGTGCAGTAGGACAGCGCCTGTACACACGGTGTTTGTAGGTTCCATTCCCTCTAGGAATGATTATATTTAAATGATTTTCAACGTTTTGGCTTTGGTAAAATAAAACGTGGCGCTTTCACTACTCAACATGCAATATCTCAAGTTCAGGTGGAAAACAGAGAATGGAGTGCGTCAACACTAGACTCTTCCTACCCTGCGGTGCGGCATAGTAAAGCTGAAAAAAAAAAAGATTACATTGTTCAACATTATTAATATATCAATACACTAATGTATCTATAAGAAATATCAAAGAGGGTATTTTTTTTTTTGGTTTCTTTTTTTTTAACTTCACGGTGTATAACGCATATAGTAGGGTAGGCAGAGGGAACCTGAGAAACTAGTGTTAAGACACTCTGTTCTCGTACAACAATTCCGTTCCCCACTTTCCGCCGATTTATTTTTCAATTTGGTTGTATAAACAACTTCGGAGTTAATAATTTGAAATTTATGTAAGTTTCAAAGTTCTACTAAAAAAATACTCTAGTATTATCCATCTATGCATAAGCAAACTATAAAATTTATTACTGTGCATATTTATTTTATTACAAAAACAGGAGATATTGTCAAAGGGCGATAAGAGCAATTGCAAACGATAAATAAAAACCCCAATCTTACAAATAATGTAATTACTAACTCCCTAATATTAATATTGCGAACCCCAAATATAAGGAACCCCACAGAAAAACATTCAATTCTGCAACTATTTTATTAGTTATTATAATTCATTCCAGTATTTTAGCGTCAAACTGAAATAATTTATATTTGTAGTAACGTATAAAAATAATAAACAAAGAGTTGTAAATTTTTATTCAAATGAAAATCTATGACAATTTCAGTACCTACATTAATTAAGTTTATTTATGATTAATGAATTGAACACATCAGGGATCTTTTTATCATAAATATGTATTTTTTATTTATCACTTATCACTTTAGGCCTGACGCAATATTTATCTATATCTTATTAATTAAAGAAAACATGAAATTATTTGATACAAGGTTCTTCATGTACATATATTTGATAAGATTTTTTCTTTGAAATGATATTATGTGATAGATAAATAATTTATTGTAAATAATGGACCGTATTTAATGTCATAAGAAGCACTTCACCATGCCACTCAATTCATATAACTGTAATAACAAAAGAGAAACACAAGGAAAATTCAAAATAAAATATCATAAACTGCAAGCAATATTATGTTGAACTCAACAAATGGATTTAAGTGCCTTATTGTAGAACAAATATTTGTAAAAGAATACGTTTCACTTCGGAGGGTCGTCTCTAGAGACGGCTGACCAAGAGTATAAGATAAAGCACATAAAATAGATTGTCACAGACAGGTACAGCTTCTTGGATTTATTGCTTTCCCCGTTCGAATTGGATTAAAATCTATATATTTTAATTAATACGCTTTCGTTCGTGGGTTTTTTAGATTTATGATTATTTTTTTTCAAAGTTCATAAATTGTAATATCGAAAGTTAAATAGATAGATATTTGTATTGATATAAAATTATTTGTCACTAATTTACCTATCGACAATCGTAAATTGCCTAAGAAAGTTTTGTATCGTTAATTTATTAAGAACTCTTTTGATGTAAATATACTGTTATCTAAAATAAGTATGCCATGCTACGTATTTTAAGTTATAACTGTACTTATACGAGGTGTGTTCAAAAAGTATGGTGACTTTGTATTTTTAAGAAAAAATATTTATTTATTTATCAATATTTATGTTGTCCCCTTCAAAGTAATCCCCCTCAGATACAATACACTTATGCCAACGGTTTTTCCAATCGTCAAAGCACTTCTCATAAGCACTTTTCGGTATAGCCTTGAGCTCTTCCAGCGATGCAGTCTTTATCTCTTCAATCGTTGCAAATCTCCGTCCTTTCATAGGTCTCTTTAGTTTTGGGAACAAGAAAAAGTCACATGGGGCCAAATCCGGTGAATATGGTGGCTGAGGCATGATTGTGGTGTTGTTTTTGGCCAAAAAATCTCTCACCAGCAAAGATGAATGATGAGCAATTTCGGAACAAACTTCGCTGACACACGTCTCATGCCCAAAACGTTAGAAAAAATTTCATGGCACGAGCCAAGCGATATACCAACATCCTCAGCAACTTCTCTGATAGTGATTCGACGATTTTCCAGAACAATTTTCTTCACTGCTTGAACGTTTTCATCAGTTGTTGACGTGCTTGGGCGTCCAGAGCGAGGCTCGTCATTGGCATCTTCCCGGCCATCTTGGAAGAGTTTGTACCACTTGTAAACATTTTTTTTACTCAGAACAGTTTCACCGTATGCCACTGTCAACATTTTAAGTGTTTCGGAGCACTTTATTTTATTTTTTACACAAAATTTGATGCAAATCCATATTTTTCGATAGCAAGAAATCGCCGAGCACGCAAAACACTTATAACCTTTACGCCTCTCCCAACCAAACAAAAAATGCTATACACTTGAAACTTGGTACAGATGTTCGGGAAGAGTGTACCAACATAACAAAATAAAAAAATCGATAATCGAAAGTACGTTGCCCGCCAAATTTGAAAAGTCACCTTACTTTTTGAACACACCTCGTATATGACCAAAGTTAAATTACAATTCAATACAATAAAAAAGAGTTCAAAATGAATAAAATATATAAAAAAAATTGCTATATAAAGAACTGTGTGTCGATGTTCGACAGATAGGTATATTATGATCCAATCCACGTTAATTTAGTAGAAACTATTAGCAAAGGTTTGGACACGTTTTTAAACGAGGGATATTTTCAGTTCTTCCGTGTCTATGAATATTTATAGGCTCTTTGCCAGATTCGTTGCATATATCGGAATTGGATTTTATTATGTTTGGGTAAGGTAAGGTAGATAACTTAGAGTAAATCCTACTTATACTTGACTGTATATAATAATACATAAATGTAGTTAATAAATTACGTAGGTCTAAAGAAATTTTATTTCTTGTTAAAGTGATTTTACCATCTTCATGAGTTTAAGGTATGTCTTACGTCAATCGTTTAAACAATTATTACTAATAGTGTCACCGTTGACGCGTTAATAACGCGTTCTAGCAACGTATGTATATGCCACTTTATATAATAGATGTCAAACCATGGTAGTGTGTAACACTTACATCTTTAATTTTATATATATATTTATGTATTATTTTAAAAAGATACTGTCAATCTGCACTACTTCGCTATATAAACTATAAGTGTGCCAAATTTCATGTTCTTCGTCCGCGTAATTTTCGTAAAAAGGGTTCCAAAGTTTTTGCTTCACGTATATAGATAAAATGGCATTTTGATCATAAAACCATAAGCACCATACAATTAGGCAAAAACAATCAAAACAACATAAAAAGCATTATTGTTACTACCATTACTAAACCATTTTAATAGATAGGTATGTAAATAAAATATGTGTATACAATTTAAATATTTTTTCAGTACGAAATGGCAAATCGACTATACTCGTATATTAGAAGAATGTACGGTGGAAGCATAAATGTGACGTATCGTATCAAAGCCGTAATTGGAACAGGGTGTAATGTGTGCAGAGCTTATCTGAGCCGGCCGGATATAGGACTTGCAAAAATGTTTATGTCCCACACTTCTGAATTCGTTTTCAGATTGGTTTTATGAAAAATGGTTCAATTTATTTGATTTTATTGACACTCTTAGAGAACCAAAAAAATGATAAAAATATTACACTTTAAGTAGCGTAATTGGGACATGTGTCCATTGTAGTTGGGACATGTGACTATATGCGGCGGTTAGTAATTCAAATTTCACTCGGAGCAGCTTGCTTAAAGTTTATTACATTTCTATATAAAATTTAGGCTTTTTTCTAATCTAATTATACAAATTACAAGTGTTTGAAACCATTGCCTTACACCTTTTCCTTAAATTGTCAAGTAAAAATTGCTCGCTTAAATGGTAAAAATTAAAAAACACATCTTAAATTGTTGGCTTCAGCATCGAAACGGTATTGGTAGAAATACTAGACATGATCAGTGTTAATATTATGTTATTTATGTAAACACAATATTGCAGAAGTCGCGCATTATTTGAATAACCTTGTGAAATATTCTACCTGTTCATATTCACATTCATGAATCATACAATATATACAATTAGAAAAGGATTAAGTAAAATTGTTAATCAATAATAATGTTTTTTACTAAAACTAAATCTTACTTACTTAGCTTCACGCTGTATCCCGCATATAGCAGGCTAGGCAGAGGGAACCTAGTGTTAAGACACTCCGTTCCCCACTTTCCGCCGAATTGAGGCAATGTGTGCTGAGTGGCGGAACTCAACGCCGCGCTTTGCCTTGTTACCAATCCCAGGAAATGAAAATACTAAACTTTTACATTCCATGGAGTGGGAATCGAACCCACAACCTGTCGCGTTTACAGTCGCACGCTTGTGCCGGAATACGAATAACATGGAATAGTAAACTACTAACTAAAAACACGGAGTAGTAAATCCTTTAAAGTATTCCCCCCTTCTAATATAAAGTCCGGGTAAAGGCATAACTATCAAGTGTGCTAATTGTCCAGCAAATCGGACGACAGGAATTTTGTCAAATCAACAATGGAGGATATTCTTCTAGAGAGACATAGGTAGTTAAAGCTAACAAGACGGTGTTTAAAAGTGAAACATATTTATTTCCAATTGTATATAGTTAAAGAATACATACATACATAAATTAAATGTAAAAAATATATCTTACTGGGAAGAATTTCCCGTTTTATAGATATTATTGAAGTAAAAGAACGAAATGTTCGACGTACGAAAGCTATGTAGCCTTTATGTTTGTTTCACAAAGAAAAGCATTTTTCTTTAACACAGTTATCGAAGTACTTTACGTAAATTCCATTGTTATTTTATGCATATATCCCAATATCAGAGCGGCTGTGACGCATTTAGATGAACTTGTCCGATATTTGGTAGAAACGTGTCTAAATTTCAATACGATATTGCTTTTCGACTAACGCATGGTAAATAAAAATGCGTGAGTGACATACGTATGGGGAGATAGGCGTTTGTTTGCTTTGTATGCATCGATATTAAAATTTTAATATTATTTCTTTGTACCTATGTTTTATTTTTTTTTTAACTTCACGCTGTATCCCGCATATAGCAGGGTAGGCAAAGGGAACCTGAGAACCTAGTGTTAAGACAAAAAACGGGAATGGATTTGGTGTACCTAGGTTCCTGACATAATTGTTGTAAAACCACAATTGCAATTTATTTCTATAATGTCTATAATAAAACAGATATACCTATGTATATACATAGGTATATCTGTTTTATTATGATTACGTGCGTACAATCTACATCGATTCGAGCTAATAATTAGTTAAACTATAAAGTTATAATTAGTCTAATTCCTAGTAGATTACTATATTGAAGTTATATATATATATATATATATATATATATATATAATTATTATTATTAACTTTCTATGTTATCCTATAATAATGATATAAAAACACATTTCCTAATGCAAGCATTCTTCTAACTTCTATTATTTAGATGGTGCGGTCTAAGTGACCATCTGTCAGTAAAGCAATCAATCGGAAGGAGTGCTTTCGCGTTAAGTGCTCCAAATGTACTTGTTATTGGCCCTTGGCTATACGCCCCATTTACCGTCACGTTATTAGAAAAACAATGAAATAATAAAAAGGGCTCTATGTTACTTTAAATTCAAAATATGTCGTCTACTTTTTTGTATGTATTTTACAAGTAGAAACTTATAAAATAGACATAAAAAGTTAATCATAGATTGTTAATAATAAAATACAAAAAATATATATAAATTATTCAGTAACTTATTGGACGCCATTGATCATTTTATTGAATTTATTAAAATTATGTGCTGTTTAAAAAGTCAAATAGTAAATTAAATTCCATTGAAGTCCCTTTGAGTAATTTACCTAAATGAACTCAAAAGCATTGTAAAGTGACATAGAGGTCTCTATTTTCTGATGCGACATTGCTGTAACTACACTCCGCTCCAAAGCAGTAACAATAGTACAGTTCTAATGTTTCAGTTTGATCAGAGAAATATTCAACAATTTTACTACGCACGTATTTTTAGATCACCATTTAGAGATAATATCAAACTTTATTCCTACATACGAGTATATAGCATATAGGATAAAACCAAGTAAAAATTGTCGTCTATTGAAAATCATTATTATTGTTGTAGATCTATTGTCATCTTATAGGTATGCACTAATTACAGTTAAACCATAAATCATATATATACAAATAAATAATAAAAAAATTGCATTCTCTGTATTAAAGCATTAACCAAACACTTTTTTATATTTTCAGTGTACAAAGCTCGTACACTTTGTCATTTATTCAAATATTTTATAATCCTCCCATCAAAAAAGCTTACAAACTAGCACAAGCTCAAACAAATATTTATACCCATACTATAACTTTACGTCGAAATAATTTCAGGAACATCAATATGTAACACATCGGTATTCTATTTGCATATGTCATAAATGACGCCCAGATACGCTTCAACAAGTCGAATTTGAATGTGATTTATAGTCGAAATGCGTACTTCCACGGAATACCGTGTGGCTGTTGTAAAAATGTTTGTAGCATTATAAGCTTTATAAAAACTACACTATCTGTAAGGCACATCAAAGCTTTATAGATATTAAAACTTTTATTTTAGCTTTTAAATTGCTTTTTCCTTTTTGAAGTTAGTGAAATTGTTTTTTTTAGGTAAAAGTTCGTTACATATTGTCGTAATCTGTGTGGATTTAATGATTGAGAATATATAGTTATATTTAGTAGTGTTATTTTTTTTTTTTTATGGATACCGGATGGCAAACGAGCAGAAGGACCGCCTGATGGTAAGTGGTTACCTTCGCCCATGAACATCTACAACACTAGAGATGTACTAGATGCGTTGACAACCTAGAGGATACAGATGGAAAGGGAGGATAATGTAGTAGATGATGTAGTAGTCCGCTATCGGAACCACCACATTTTGGGGAAAGGATGGGTGGGAAAGGGGAAAACCTGGCTTACATGCCATCGAACCGGAACACATCATAAGATACATGTTAGTCACATACATTTACTTATGTATGAGTAATTTTCAATTAACACTTACTTCACTTAACTTCACGCTTATCCCTAGCGGGGTAGTCAGATTTTTTTTATCACTTACTTCACTTAACTTCACGCTTATCCCTAGCGGGGTAGTCAGAGAGAACGGAGCGCCAAACGCTACGGTCCCTGCATACCTCTTTCGCCTCGTCCACAGTCATTAACCGCAATTAATTATAATTTTCAATTATATTAGTGGAAAATCCAATGAATATGTAAGTACTTGTACTTACATAAGTACTTAAGTATATTTTTTCCTGATTACATTATATTCGAGATCTTCAATTAGTGATAATATTAACCTTTATTCCTACACATATAGTATATAATATAAAGCCAAGTCAAAATTGTCGTCTATTCTATTTCACGATCTCATACAAAACTTGCATAACGCTACATATATATTGTACGCTATAACAGCGACCTCACCAGCGCCCGACATTACCCAAACCGTTACGTAGATTAAGTGCTATACGACATCGGCATAAAACCTACCGCTTACTTTTATTAATGTTTGTAGTTTCTTGGAATATGTCTTTTAACACACTTTTTTGACTTCTAGCCTTAACTATATTCCTTTGAAGCGATCTTGATATTTGAACAAAAACATTTTGTTGTCTATACCTTCATAATATAGTAAGTAGGCAGATAAGCAAACATTGTCAGCATCATTATCAGTTCATCCAGCTTTTTATTATGTACTAAAGGCTCTTTCAATCTTTTTTTCAAATATAATGTATAATATATAATTCACATCATATGGTAATCGAATCCACAAACTCTACTATTCTAACCGCCACTACAGCGCTAAGTCGATTACGTTATTTTGAATATATAAATATAAACACATGTTACCTAGACGTTTTCATTAGTACAATGGCAATGTGTCTTGAACTTGTCGTGCGTCACACCTGCCCAAATAACATATCGAAAGCATTATGACTTAGCAATATAAATCATATATTTTAACTACTTACTTTCATTAGTCTTAAATTTCATGAAGCCCAGTCACAACTATCTTATCTTTAAAGAAGTAAATCAAACTCAGTAGAGAAAAAAATATTCTAATATCTTACATTGGTTTTTCAAAATACGATGATAACTATTACTGTGTTTTTTTTTTTATTGTTTACGACAAAATTTCAATTCGATTGCTAGCCAATTATATCTTTATTTCTAATTTTTAATGTTCTTGTTTTATTCATGGTTACAAGTTTATATTCTTATACATACATACATAGCTTCACGCTGTATCCCCCATATAGCAGGGTAGGCAGAGGGAATCTAGTGTTAAGACACTCCGTTCCCCACTTTACGCCGAATTGAAGCATTGTGTGCTGAGTGGCGGAACTTAACGCCGCGTTTTGCCTTGTTACTATGAAATGAAAACTTCCATTTCCTGGAGTAGGAATCGAACCCACAACCTGTCTGTGTTTACAGTCGCACGCTTGTGCCTCTGCGCCACGACAGGAGTTATATTCTTATGATCATACTATACGTAGGCTAGATGTACATGATGGTTCTGTAGATCGACACGCAATCTAAATAAAAGAAGTGAATTATTAAACAATAGGTCCTGTTCGCAAAATATCAAGTAGGTCCTTGGGGATCCAGGAACATTAAGGCAGTTCCCGTGTCACTTGGCGGTCCAGATGGAGTACCTTAAGGTATTACCGTCCGAGTCTCCAATCAAGTGGGCATCTAAGATACACAAAAAATCCATTCTTTGGCATATGCATGGGTGAAGATAAACAAAAATAAAATGAAATTCATACTTATTTTTTTAATGCACGTGTTTCAAAATAAATTTTCAATAATATAAAAGCTTCAATAATCATTTGTACGATAAATATATAAGTTATACTATATATTTCCTATTTAGAATGATGATACTAAATTA
Source organism: Philaethria dido (assembly GCA_033558755.1). Classification (NCBI taxonomy): domain Eukaryota; kingdom Metazoa; phylum Arthropoda; class Insecta; order Lepidoptera; family Nymphalidae; genus Philaethria; species Philaethria dido. Next base: position 155,368 of record JAKGSA010000857.1, on the reverse strand, counting down.
CTAATTGGGCATATAGCTTGTTAATAATATTTTAAGAACACATAAATATGTTAGATGGCTCTGTGACATTAATTAACGACATAAAGGTGAATGTTTTAGGAAGCCCTTTGCTACCATAATTACAAACATAACCCACATCATAATAACAGTCCCTTCTCATTATAAGACATATTTCAAAATATTATTCATAGTTTTTTATTATACTCGTAGTAAAAATAAAACTTGTCATAATTATAAGGCTTTGATACTGGTAATAGATGTTTCGACTTTAATAATTAAATTGTTATGAACTTTCAACATATTAAGGACAATTTTTATTGAACTCCTTTTTGTAACTTCACGCTGTATCCCGCATCTAGCAGAGTAGGCAGAGAGAACCTGAGAACCTAGTGTTAAGACACTCCGTTCCCCACTTTCCGCCGAATTGAGGCATTACGTGCTGAGTGACGGTATTCAACGCCGCAACACAAGGAAATGAAAATATTAATCTTTTACATTTCCTGGAGTGGGAATCGAACCCACAACCTGTCGCGTTTAGAGTCGCACGCTTGTGCCTCTGCGCCACAACAGGCGTTACTACTCCTTACTTGTTCTTACATAAACATTAAAAGTCGAAACGCGGTGTTGAGAACATATAATGTCTTGATTTCCAGCGGAAAGAGAAAAATAGAGTGTCTAAACACTAGGTTCTCATTTTACTACCACGCTATGCGGAAAAAGCATGAAACTGAAAATAAAATTGAGGTATTGTTATAAAATATTGATATATTTCTGCCTTCCCTTAAAATGTATGCAATATATTTTCGGTCAGCTAATGCTTGTTTTGTGTGTAACCTAAACCGATAAATGTAGATAAATTATGAGTTATATATACGCCGCAGTGATGTTTATTTATTCACGACCTTATCAGGTATTTAGGTAATTTATATTTGAAGTAAAATGTTGTAGAGAAAATATGTCACGATTTATGACATATACTTTTTATTATGATTTTATGAAATATTACTAATGTACTATATTTACAATTCTAATCCGCCATCGGTTTGTGACCTCTAGATGTTACTATTTTGATAAAAAAATATCTATATTGAGTTCCTTCAAGTAAAATTTTAAACCAAAACAATAAATTATAAAAACTTACCTTTTTGTATAAACGTGATAAATTTAATTAGGTTCTGTTTAACCTGATAATATCAGTATGACAAGTAAATTTTTTTTTATATCTTAGCTGTTCTATTGAATGTATCTATAGGTACACCTGAACTATACAATATACATACATAATATTTTTTTTTTAACAATATAGTTCACTATATTGTTTTCTTCCAAATTAATATTTTGTTAAGAAAACTTAGCTATACGGGCTTATATATTTCTTTATTAATTTCCCTAAGAGCCTAAGCTGTGTCACGGTCGGTCATTTAAATCTATGATTGATGGGATAATGTCGTGTGTGCATTTGTCCGAAAACCACGTTTCTTAAGCTCTCGACCAAATATTTAGTCTTAGGGTTCCAATGCGGCTTAGTTATTAAATATTCTGTTTAATTATTTTTTTTAAGGAGTGATTAAATATATGTAATATAATTTATAATTACAATACAAATACTGCTAACAAATTTTATCTATTTAATGCAAATAACTTAACGGACGCCGTTTAACTTTATATTATCAACAACACCTTTTAAAAAGATTGTTATTTTAAAAAACTAACTAATATATTTCTAAGCACTCTTTATGAATATATTTCGAATACAATAACAAAAAATCGTGATGTAAAATGAAGTAACCATCTACAATGCTTTTCAATTAATATTAATGCTTCCTGTGCATGTGCATTATCTACACATACAGCGGTCGTGGGGTTAATAGAAATATATCAAACAGTATAAATGAATATTCTCCATTGTAATGAATAGAAAATAAGTTGACCGACTTCGTTAAAGAGGGATTACGTAGCAGACGTAATTGGAAAATATTGAACCCTATTTGCTTAGTTATTAGTGGCTTTAATACTATGCCGAACGTCGTAGATTCGACCTCACCAGATTTTAGTGTGTCAGTGTTTGTTTTCGTCTAAAAGCGATATAGCTACTTATATTTATATATTATAGGATTTTATCGATTTTCTTGTTATAAACGAATTGCCTTATTTGAGATCTTATAAAATTCCAATTAAGGCAGTCCATAAATATGTAAATAAATATTATAAATATTTAAATATATTTTCATACTCATCTACAAAAAATATCTATTGTTTACCTAAATTGCTTAAATTTTTGATAACCCTAGTCTCAATCTCGTCATCTAATTCTCTCTATCTATCTATCTAGTCATTAGTTTCGGAAACGCAGTCCCAATGACCGGAAGTGGATAGAGGGATGAGTCATGGTTTTCTCTATTATACCATAAGATAGGGGAGGAATAGGGGAAATATTTTATACCATATATTGGACTAGATAAAATGCGTGTTAGAACCAAATGTAACTTGACAGATAATTAAAAGTTTCGTTAGTGGAACGAATAACATCATATTTTTTGTCCATTCGTGACGCGGTGTTATGGAGTCGCTAATTTATTACGTACATTTTGTGTAAAATTTCATATGCTGTGAATATAATTAGTGAGTTTAATGTTAGTAGACACATCATTAGAATAGAGTTGCTTTTTTTTCAATGTTTTATTTTGTATTAAGGTATCTATATAGGAATGATAATAAGATCGAGCGTACCTAAACGTTTTTGCTACGTAAGAATATTTGAATAATGATCATATACTTACATGTTATATCAAAATAAACGTGAAAACCGTTAGAAACAAATATTAATAAATTTACACCTTGTAAAATTTCTATAAATATTTAATAAGAAACTGGAAATTTATTGTTACTTACATTAACAGAAGTATTTTAATATAAATACCCAAATTAAAAACTTCCAATTTTTCACAATAGTACATAAACAGCAGCATTGAAAAATGACTTTGAGTCATTGTTTCACTAACAACTGACGTTGCTAATTGTTGCTCATCAAAATTATTTTACCAATTAACTAATAAAAGTGGTTCCTTATAAATAGGAAATTAAATTAGGAGATGGTTTTATCGTCTGTTTTTATATTATATGCATATATACTAATATTGTTTATAATGAATGTCAGTAATAATTAAGGAAGTAATATTTTTGCAGAACAATAAAACAACAATAACAGAACACAACAATATGTATTTAAAAGCACAATAATAATTTAATTTTGTTTTGAAGGACATAAGCATTTTTTAATATAAAGATAGATTAGTCGTGGCGCAGAGGCACAAGCGTGCGACTGTAAACGCGACAGGTTGTGGGTTCGATTCCCACTCCAGGAAATGTAAAATTTAGTATTTTCATTTCTTGGGTTTGGTAACGCGCGGCGTTGAATTCCGCCACTCAACACGCAATGCCTCAATTCGGCGGAAAGTGGGGAACGGAATTGTTGAAAGAGAATGGAGTGTCTTAACACTAGGTTCTCTGGTTCCCTCTGCCTACCCTGCATGTATTACTATTTTTTTTTTAACTTCACGCTGTAACCCGCATAATGGTATTGTAGGTAGAAAGAACCTAGGGTTAAGGCTTTCTACCTGATTTCCAGAATTTACGTGAAGAGTGGCGGAACTTAAAGCCGTATTTTGGCTTATCAGAGGGAAATGGAATACTGTAACCATATTTACAGTCAGTCTGTGAACCACTGCGCCGCTAAATTTTAAAATGTTATTATACTTAATGCTTATAAGCTACTGAATAATGGTTCTTAAATACAAAATCAATACATTAACAAAAACTTATCTTGCACTATCAACTTTACTTGCTTAGACACCCTAAGTAATAATGACGAAAATTTCCTAAATACTGTTTAGATCGTATGACTGATGAGTATCGTTGACAGCTTATCATTCATATTTAAAACCTTATGAATGTACAAATAAGGGTGAAGTTATTAAAGTGCTAACCACTCAACACATTGCATGTAGTCAAACACGTTGTTTTGTCCATTCTGTAAAGTAGTGGACTTAATTGATTATGGCGTAATGGATCGGATGGTAATGAGGAAGTGCATGCCAATATGATCATATTGATTTACTCAATGTTTCCTATATTAATGTTTATAATTGTTTAAAGCTAATTGTTAGTTTTTTAATATTTTCTTAATTTTGACCGATTTTTAAAAGAAGAGATTATAAATTTGACTGTATTTCCATGTGTAACAGCATACATTTTTACTGGATAATTCAAATTTGATGATCTTTTTTTATAAGACAGCTAGTTATCAGTGGTGAGGCGTCCATACAACTCGATTCCCACCGGCTTCCCTAAATATACATCGGCTTCCCTAAATATGTATACCGACTTACCTAAATATACATCGGCTTCCCTTAACTTACCGGCTTGCCTAATAAAAATTTTCACTCCTCGCCACTGCTTCTTTACATTCTTATGTGGCCTCATTAGTAGAAATTTTAGGGTTATTCGTAATTATGATATTTTATAGGCCATTTTATTTGAAGTCTTAATTATCTAAGTTTTAAACTAAATTCCTAATTTGTCTTACTGAGTTAACTTATACTTAGAAATACGATATATATAAAATTGTATCAGAAACATTTTAAATAAAAACGGATGCATTTTTTTCATTTATTATTTTGTACAAAGCATATTATTTAAATGTAAGGAATACTTTATTTTAAACGTAGCGTACGTATTCAGGATGCAACCAATTTTGTTTTGCAAAGTAAAATGCTCAACAGAAAATAATAAAAATATTGACGCAAGAATATGTGTACTTGTATAATAATATATTATCATTTTAGTACTATCATTTTAGTATTAATATACAGCTACGTAATGAAGCGTATATTTTTTTAAAGTGTTTTTATATTTTTACGAAGTTCCGTATTTTTTTGCTGAAATAGTTTTCGAAATTATCATCGGTAATTCTGGTATAATTTATTTTCTAAAAAACGCTGAAATATTAGTCTATTTAGATATATAATCTTAAATTTATTAATTAAAATAAAAGGGATCATTTTTGTTTCTTTTTTGGTATGTTTAGAAATGATAGTATTTTTGAATAATAAAATATTTATTAGTTCTTTGCAACTTCCCATTTTTGGTTTTAAAGGAGATACAAATAAAAAGTTCAGATCTAAACTAAAAACATCCACAAAATTGTCACCACTGTGGCACGCATTTAAATTTCCCGTTTTGCCAGTTATTTATCATGTGAATGCAGCAAAAAAAACAAAGCAATTCTACTCCACTCTACATGGTCGCGGAAAGGATATTATTTCTTTTGAATCTATAGGTTTCTTATTATATCACTTGAGCTATTTATATTAGCAAATAACATAATATAATAAACTCAACGTATTTAATTTTCAATTTCACCAGATCTGAAGGTGTTATTGCGCTGCCTTTATTAAATTCTATCATACGAGCTCTACTTATTTTTCACGACGAAATTGAAAACACCTTAAGAGTCTCAGATCTGAAAAGAAATACGTTCGCACAATATAAAGATTGGGTTTATTGGCTGTATAGATCGAGTCCGAGATGGGCAGGTATAGCTGACTTCTAGAAACGAAAGAAAATCGTAAATTCCTTTACGACAAATAAAATACACCCTTTCGATGCTGGTTCCCGCCCATGGCACGAATAAATCATTCAATTGCAAACAATTTTACAAAGCAAATGCTTTTTACTTCGTGAATTGATGCAACAGTTATAATTCTCTAATTTAGCAACAACAAAGTCTTTAGTGAACTTATAATGGAGTAAGTTTTTATTAAGATATTGTGTCAATCGAAATAATAGGTTATTTACAGACAAATATACGTGCAATGTCATTTGGTATTTGGCACTCACTGAAAACAAGGTCGCCTTTCACCTTTAGGTTTTTTCGTAAATAAATTTCTTGACTTTTTATTTTCGTCTTGAGAAACATAACGCGAGCATTGGCTTAGAAATGGAGCTAGTGGAATATAAATTCAAAATTGGATCAAAAGGTTTTACACTTGATTAAATGAATAAGGGATCCGTCAAAACAAACTCCACGCGTTTCTCCGAATGATCAAATGCGTGTGTGAATATAAAAATAGTATTAAAATGTCAATTTTCTAAAGGAAAATATAGGTTATGAAAGTTTAAGTACATAAACCAAGTCCCTTTTAAGATAGTTCCTTAAAAAGTAGGTCTATATAAATAAAAGTATATGAAGATGTACTTAAACACGCGTACTATTCTTGAATTATAGATTTAGAGGCAAAAAGTTTGATTTACGGGTACCTTTCAAGATTTATGTTCACTCCATTCCACGGATTGAATATATAATGTTCTTAAGGGTCTTCGTAAAACCTTCAACTCAAAACTGTTATCTCAATGTCACCATTTATCTTTATTCTATGTGGCTTGCTTCTATTACCGACATTATTCATTTTTATTTTTTTTATTATTTTACTAGTGATTTTTTTACTTCGTTATAACTTTTCAGTAATGATAGTTGTGTTTGTAAAATTTATCTAAAGCGCTTTGAAGTTCATATTTTTAATATGTCTTTCTTCTGGCATTTCGTGACCTTTTATTATCTGTATGTAGATGAAGGTCAGACAGAAGGCCTGCGTTAAGTGTCATCGTTGTCGGTTTACAAAGCTTTTGAGGAGCCTTCTTATCCGCCCTTCTTTTATTCGTTTTTCATTTAACTCGAGAGCTAATAAGAGTTTCTCCTTGATATCAGTCCTTTTCAAATGGTTAGTGAACAATTCCTAGAAGGCCATCAAAGTGTATCTAATGTGAAATCCGGACGTGTATTGTCCCGTACAAAATATGTCTGTATATTTTTTATATTATTTCCTTATAATACGGAAAACCTATTCATTTCTATATCGTAGCGGCTATTTTCCAATAAATATATATTCTAAATGTACGTAGGCAGTTTTATTGCCTTCTACATTGTTGAAATATAAATCTGCTTAGCATGTCGCAATAATGTTTCGTTTCTTTTTCGTTATTACAATAACAATGTTTTCAACTATTACTTCGAAATTTAAAGGTTCAATGTCTTTCGAATTTCGATGTAAAGGAGACATTTACTTATTTCTAGACAGCTGACTAGCGTGAGATCCCTAACAAGAATATTTTATAGCTCTTCTAATTCAAGCCTCGTATTCCATTGAAATAAAGCTTAGTTTTTGTTTATATGATTTGAGTAAACCTCTTAGCTCTACAAAAGAGTGTCAAATCGAAAGGTAAATATTTGACCCTTTATCCTTTTCTTCCTTGATTACATCAATGTTCCAAATATTGGATTCTAGCTTAGGTAGTGTTTTTTTTTATTTATATATATAATCAATCACAACAGACTTAGCCCATGTACCCTTATTATTCTTAATGTATTGTTTCAATTTAGCTAAGTCTAAATAAGGCCCAAGCCTTTTTCCTAAATAATATATTGTTCCTAAATTAGTATATATAATTTTATGCTCAAAAGTTTTAATAAACTAAAATTGGTCTATTCTTCATATAGAAGATTTGGTAATCTTAAATTGTACAATTACTACTTTTAAAATTTGCTTAATTAGTTTATGGCAATGCGAGTTTATCTAAATAATTACCTATATAACCAATGCGTAAAAAAGTTTAAGGTATATTATTATTTGTGTACAAAAAGTCTACTTTCATTTTTATTTGCAAAATTAGTTGGCTGGAAAATTGTGAAAATGAATGAGCTATGAAGTTTTATATAGGTAGTCGTTCAAAGTTGATGATATCATCGGTGCATTCACGTTGCAGTTTTTGTTCGTGGGTAAATGCAGAAATACTCGTTAGGTAAATGCACCATGGATTGTTGATGCCATGCTATGAGTATGGATGAGCTCCAATGTCGTTAGTGCTGGAAATGTGTTGGGCTGTCTTCATGAGAAGAGGCTTTGCATCAAAAATGATAAAAGGACTGTATGTCACATTGCCATATGATTGACGCTTTAGTTTTGAAGATGTTCAGCTGCCAGCTAGAGCAATTCAATTTATATTTACTAAGTCATATTTACCATTAAATCCCTACAAACTTAAATGATTTCTTTGTGACATCGGTAAAAGTTAGGGTGGTAGGGAGGTTCGTCCTCCGACTGGGCTCATGACCACTATCATGTCAAAGACGAACCGCCAAATATCTAATGATGTGTGTCTCGGTTCGATGGCATGTAAGCCAGATTTTCCCTTTCCCACCCCATCTTCCCCAAAATGTGTGGTTCTGATAGTGGGACTACTACATTGTCCCCCTTCCATCACTATCCTCTTAGGGTTATAAACGCATCTACAACATCTCTGGTGTTGTAGATGCTCCAGGGCGAAGGTAACCACTTCATCAACAGCGGTCCTTTTCTCTTGCTCGTTTGCCGTCCGTTATCAATAAAAAAAAAAAAGCACTGGGTTTTTTATTCTTAAAAATGCTGTTTTCGCCCAAAATAGTTTGAGAGTTTTCGTTTCAATTTATTATTGGCTACTTATATCTATAACTTAAATACTTTAGTCTTAGTAGATCCAAATGTACGTGTTACATAATATAATAACATGTAGACATGTAGGTATTTGTGCTCACTGCATTATAACACGGCATGCCTAGAAATGAAACATTATCTGAACTCCTTCTGACTAATACGTGCTCTGGTTTTAATTTATCTTAATGATCGTACTGGCGCCTACGTACGTTCGTTCGATAACGCATTATCCCATATATCTTATACTAGTGGACATAAGGACGAAGATTGTATGAAAATTTATAGATCTACTTGACCCACGGTTAATGATAGATGATTCTTTGTGCAAATTATAAATGTATAATTTCATTAAGATAATATCGAGATATCCTTAATCAGGTTTTGAGAATGGAAATACGTTTTATAGAATGCTTAATTTTATTACTCTGTTATTGAATTGGTAGCTTAAAAATAAATGACATTGAATCTATACAAGAATGCAGTTACTCAATTACTTCACATTAGTCGATTTTTTATATATTTTAGACTTCTCGATTAACGACTTATTAAAATTTATAAATTAAAAAAAAAGATTTATTTAATATTAGTTTATTAATTTTATTTAGTATTAATGTATTAATTATATCCCGTGACTTCGTTCGCGTGAGCTATTAGACATAAAATCCTGTTTTTTTTCGTTTTCGTAGAAATTTTGAGTAATTCTCTCTTAGTGTTCCTTTACACTCCCAAAGGCACGTAAACTAATTTGGTATGTAGGCTACATGCCAAATTTCAGCTTTCTATGGCCAGTAGTTTCGCCTTTACGTCTGTCATCACCTCGTAAAGCATGCGTTATATATATATATATATATATATATATATATATATATATATATATATACATATAGCAAAGAAAGATATATATATATATATATATATATATATATAAATGAAATTGACTCTCAATAATATTTAAATTATATTTTACTTATTTAAACATAGTCCATGATTTTACGAAGTATCTTTGGAAGATATCTATTATTTGCATAACACCAATAGATAGCGGAGTTTATTGATTCCTTATCAAGAAGTTCGTTGACCCATGTTGATATGTGTATTAGGTAATAACTTATGTAAATTAGGCGAGTTCGTTTGCTAACGACAAAGTGATTATATTATTATTGTAAAGGGATGTATAGAAATAAATCAAATATAACAAAAAAGATTTTTAATATACTTATTTTACAAGTAAAAGTGATGCATATTTAGGATTTTTTAAATGAAAAAATATTCGAGTATAATTTCGTACGAAAATTGAAATTAATAAAGAACTGTAATTAAATTATCCATATGTCTTCATATAAATATGTTATTATTACTCTAATTGATACCTTTTATTGATGCATAAAAACTGTATACCTATACACAAAAATTGACGCTGACGGAAATGTTTTACGTCCTCAATATGGGTTTACCTAATAAAGGTACAAAGTCTAATGTAGACAACCAGTAAAGGGAGCCGACTCACACACTATATTCTAGATGTGATTATCAACAATGTTTAAGAAATACTAATATTAAAATAATAACCTAATAAGAAATAAATTATATTTTTTTTATTTTCTCTAATCAAGAAGATAATTTCCTCAACTAACATTTTTTAATAAATTTTATAGGATATTCGATTCAAAAGTACTAAAGTCTTTTAGAATATTATTATTTATCTTTTTATTCTGTCAAAGCTCAACACAACAAGGATTGTAATAAACCAGCGAATGACAGAGTATATAAGTAAAAACGTTTAATTAACTCCAACAAAGGGGTAAGCACATAAAACAGCAGCGGGTCCAGAATTATAAATTTACTACCTCATAAAACTAGAATATCTATATCTATAAACAACATTTCATGAAGATTTGGATTAGTGTATTCTTCTATCTCAATATTATATTACACCATTTATAAGATATAGAATAATATGATTTATTCTATGGATATCAATATTTTGATGATTTATATATTTTTTTTATTATGGTCTTAATATCTGAAAAAGTAGAAGTTCACTTCTCTCTCGCCTTTTGCAATGAAATAACTATCTAATACGGCCAGAGAAAGACGTTCCGTCATTTGTTTCTTGGGATTAAGGGACAAATGTAGCACCACTCGAAAACTTTCCAAATATTGGCTGCGGTTTTTAAATACATCCTATCTCCCTTAGACAAGAAATGTTATTCATATTTTTTAATTTAGGATCGTTGTAAAATTGATCAAAATTGATAGTTGACAAATATGTGATAGTGGGAATGCCTTCAAATTGTTCCTATCACACCATGCGCAAAATTAGATTCAAAATTGATTTGGTCTCAGCTGTTGTCGTGTTGCAAATCTTGTCTTGGTCAGGGTTCAGGAATGTTAAGTGTCATCACCCGTAAATTTAGCAGGTGTCGGACAAAGTTCCGTTTGATCAATTTTCAATGGAAAGCCGAATTTCAATTGTGTCTGATATCCACATTATCGTCATCGAAATTTTCAGGAAAACAATATTAACAATATAAAATTATAAGAAAGGAAACTTTTGCCTTGTATATTCTCTTAAGAAAATGCACCGCTGAAACCATAGCTTTATGTCTAACTTAAGCGCTTCTTGAAATAATGTGAATTTTTCTCCCCTCCTACTTGATTTCGCTTCCTTTATAGAAACTTGCAGATAAAGAAAAACTTAACGGTTTTAAAAAGAATACAGGGAGCAAAGTTCGCGAGTTTAAAAAGAAAAACTACTCGCCCATATAATTCAGAGCGAAACTAGAATACACAAGAAGGAATTGAAAGTTCAATGAGCAAAAACAGATTACAGAAGCAACTTAAACGCTTGGACGATAAGCGATGCCAAACGATGCGATGTGAATTTTTATGCACACTTAAAACTCTGCCTGATTTATTTTCAAGAAGTTTTAAAGTTTTTGGAAAATTTGAATATATTAGTTCCATTATTAATAATATCTATAAATATATATACGCTATAAATATATGTACGCTAGAGTTTTAAGGTAATTATTTTATTCTTCTCTTGTGTGAATGAATGAAAAAATTCTGCTTCACAAAGTTAAAGAGTTAGCAGATTGCGTCCATTTTTCATTATAGTATGACAATATGAAAACTCACGAATCATAATATAATGAGCTTATTTCATATTTATTGTTAAATTTTGATTGGTAGATAGTATTTCATTTTTTTCTTTACTATTATGCAAACCCTTTCATTCTACACTCGTTAATTGGATAAAAGATCATTATCACTCATCATGATCATTATCATCATCTATGATCATTATCATGATCATAGATGGATTTTCAATACAGTATTATTACAAACAAAAACAATATCATATCACTCTATATTATAAATTACGAATGAGGCGGAAACAATGGGCGCAATGATGCGAATAGATTGCGCGCTGTTGACGAATATTTCTTATGATACTTCTGTATTTACCACTAGCGTAACCAAATAAGAAATCATGTTTTCCTCAATAGTGCGGAACATACACAAAATATACATAAGTACTTATCTACTCGTATACAAATATTTCCGTCCTATAGCAAATATGTATATCTGCACATATTTTGGACTTATAGGCAAATGAATTCTGCGATACATCACCTTGTCATTTGCTTTTCTTCTAAATATATTTTTGATATTTTTTAGTATTAATCATACACTTTGGACTCAGGACAAGTAAACCACTTTTAGAAAACGTATTATGCTTATCCAAAGATATATTTGCTATAAATGTAGAAAATCACTTTAGTGCAATTTGAACCAGTATTCATCACGTATATTTTGACACATTTTATGTACTTCACGCCAATGTCACTATAATTTTCTATGCTTTAACATAAAATTTTAATGAACATGCACTAAGAAACATTGTACGTGCACCTATTTCTGAACCTAGCTTCATATAACTAACCTACTTTAGAGCAAATATTACTTTATTTGCATTCCTCATTTGGACCGGTAGCATTTAATTGATATCGCTCATGGGCTGTTTCTTCGAAACGTGACTCGTTTGACTTTTAAAATTGAAGTCTTAAAAAAGGTAACTTAACACGCGTCCTTTGCTTTGAAAGACCTTTTTAAATAAGATTTTAAAAGGTAAGCAGAAATCAATACTGTTAAACTCTGCCAAGCGAGAAGCAGTAAAATTGTGTAATTATGACTTTACTTTAAAATGTCACGAGTTTTATTGATATTGCTATTTTAGGAATTATTATATTTCTTTTTATTTTCCTCATACTTATTACTTGAAAGACTATTTATTAATCTAATGACATTCCGAACGGCCGAAAAGAATTTACCCTTGAGAAAAACTTGTTTTTCAAAATAATAATAATACAAAGTGTGCCTAATGTCATATTGTACCCAAATTCCCATTAAAGCTCACAAGAGATTAGCCATCCAATGTTTTCTCAACCTTTTATATAGAGTGACTGATGCCGGACTGCAAAAGTAGGACAGATGCGTATACCGCTTGATTCACTTTACTGACTTCATGACCTTATCATGACAATAGCACGCGGAATTTATTCTCCTCAAGAAGTGTGTGGAAATAAAGGTTATATTTAAGTTACAATACGTAGCTGTTCCTATATTTTTTTGTTTCGTCCTTTCCGATCCAGCCGATTTATCTGATAAATGTTTCCCTGAAGGTATTTCTTTTGTTATAACATCTTATTTGTCCCACAAATGTCTTTTTGTCGCTGGAAAGAAGAATACATATGCACATCAAAAATGATATGCTTAACTCCAATGTGACGGCCAGGATTAGGGGCCAAAAAAGCTCAGTAAACTAAGATAATCGTTTGAAGCTTATCTTTAATCTGAGAATCTTGTTTTTTTATAGTATATCTTGTATCGAAGTCTTGCCATCTACTAAATCTCTTTGAATGACATAATTTTTACCGTTTTAGTAACGTTTTCAAACCTTTGTAATTAACACTACATTTTATAACCTTTTCTATGCCGGTGGCCAACGTCTTTCCTATGTCTTCGTCATCAGGCTTTTCAGTCAGATGTTTTTGCGTTAAACATTTATAATGATGCTAATTTATTTCAAATGAATGAAATGATTGATTTTAACATAATTACTGTCTCTAAATTTAACACTTCACTTTCGGAATAAGCAATATATAGGAAATCTTAAAAATAAAAACCAGTAGCTGCCTCTTCGACACACAAAATATTCTACTCTATTTTTTTTCTTTCAATCAAAAACTGGGGTCTTTAATCCTTACATAGTTAGTGGAAAGATTTTTTTTTTTTCCTCTTTACACTCCTTGTTTGAGTACTTGAACATAAAATCTTTAAGTAATAAACAACACGCAGCATCTTTATATCCTTTGTTACAAAAGCTTTACAGCGTGATAAAAAGTTTGGCTAAAAAGCCCAGCAGTAACGAAGATAAAGTGGTGTGTTTTTGCCATCTTGCTGAATGCCGGCTCGAAATCGCCCGATTGTATAATACGATATTAAAGGGTTTCGAAACACCTGTCGTTTCGGTCAGGTGTTTAGGAAGGACCCGGTTGGTTTTATTTGATTCTTTTTTATCTTTTTAAGTCTCTTTTCGCGTGTGCATAGTTCTCCATTTAACGGTAATCGTTACAAGATTTTAGCTTTGTGCATCTCAAATAAACTCTGGTATTCTAGGTGGGTATTTTTACATTCTATGCTATTCATAACGTAAACACATTTGCTGACAACTCCGTCCCCATCCTCGCGCAGCATACGATCTGGGCAAATTCCCTGAAGTAATTCAGAGTTTTATTCTGTTTTCTTATATTGAAACACAAAGTTACACAACATTGACGTTCATAAAGTTAATATTGATCCTAGACTTATCCCTTAAAATCCAATTTGTTTGGTGATAATACACTCAAATTTAAGTGCAAAAACCATCCTCGGGATAAATCCTGACTCAGTAATGGCATTTCCATATTCTTGTACTTATATTTGCTATGATATAAATATTTTAACAGGCCATTGTAAATACAAATTAAGTTTCAAGGAATTGTCGTTGAAAATTTCTATGCTTGACATTTTTTTATTTGAGATATTTCAGCGTTCAAAGGTTGATTATTCTATTCGTAAGATGCTGGAAAGATCGAGATGGTAGCAGAACTATTTTTTAATAAAAAATGATGTTAAGGGATTTTTATGTTTAAAAATGTGATTTTGTGCTTAGATAAATACTTATATATTTTTTTTTTTTCAGTCAGACATACTAATACATTTTCAAGTTGTGTAGTTATATTGTCATCATGGTTTAGCAAAGGAAACGGTGTTAAGACACTCCGTTCCCCACTTTCTCCCTTTCACACTCCACTTTCTTACTCCGCCGGATCGAGGCATTGCGTGCTGAGTGGCGGAACTCAACGCCGCACTTTCCTTTGTTACCAGACCCATATTTTCTCTTTATTTTTTTTCATTATCATCACTTACATACAATGTGAAGTCAGGTTTGCAGATTTGATAAATTGAATTTTATATACAACTTTTCAAATATTAATAGATATTAGAATTTGTTGTATTTATAGGATAAATAAATAATTATATAAAAAAAGAATTAAGCAGCAACAATCGCTTTAAAATCTGTTTAAGTAGCATCATTAGAAACAGTGTTTACAGATGAAATAGTAAGTTAAAAGTCTGCTCTGAAGTTTGACTTTCGACAAATGATTCATGCTTGGTATGGATATATAATACTTATTTATTTAACGAAATGTGCTTTGAACATTTTGATCTATTTAAAAATTATCCATCTCACCGACATCTCGGTATTTATTATGTTTATTTTGTTGCAGGTAAGCGTGCGTCATCGGTGATGCAGTTAAGAGGAATGTCACTAATGGACGAGATTCGATCGAGTATATAGTATTTCACTCTCTAAAGATTAAGGAAAACACTATGAAAACCTTAAGTTATATAAAGTATTGAAATAGATAGGTATTTGATATCTAGTTATTATTCTTTTTCAACCGATTTTGAAAAAAGAGGTTATCAATTGGACTGATTTTGTGTGTGTACTTTTTAATGGGTGAACTAATTTTAATGAGTCCTTTTTAAATGATAGTTAGTGCTTCTAATGAGGTCCATTTTAATTTAGTTAAGATCTGATGCGAAGTTTTCGAGTTATTCGTAATAATTGTACTTTCAATGCATTTTATTTAAATTCAGATTTCTTTTTTGTTAAAATCTTAATTAATAATAAATAATAATATATCTTAACATAAAAATTTGACAGATCTATCTTTCAAAGCTAACGACATAGTATACTCACCCAATCTCTGTCTGACGTGATGCATGAAAAACTTCAAGTAAATGATCGATGGTGCGTCGTTTGGGGCTATGACGATGATTACTTTAACGGCTGATCTCACATCTCATTAGTTCCAAATTAACACTAATTAACCGTTATGACATCGCAACATAAATATAAATTATTACATTTTTATTCTATTTATTTATAGACCATCATGGCACAGTGGAACAGCGTCTGACTGTAGTCGTGAGTGGTTGGGGGTTCAATTCCCACTCGGGGAAATTATACATACATAGCTTCACGCTGTATCCCGCATATAGCAGGGTAGGCAGAGGGAACCTAGTGTTAAGACACTCCGTTCCCGACTTTCCGCCGAATTGAGGCATTGCGTGCTGATTGAGCGTGATTGCGGGGAAATTATTATATTTAAATTGTTTTTATTTCCACACACTGGTAAGATGCGCCATTGATCGTTCCGTTACTCAACACGCAATAACTCGAATTTAGACGGAAAGAAGAGAATGGAGTCACTGAGTTCTCAGTCTTAAATGATATGCAAGATAAAAGCTTGAAGTTAACAATAATAATATATCGTGGTTAAATTATTATTACTCTTTTAAGTGCTTGGAATGAGCGTATGGCCCAAGCGCTCTGACCGATAAGGCATGTTTCGATAATAGTACAATGAAATTCCTAAGCAAAGCTAGAACTTTTAATATATTATAAAATTTAATATATTTTATTTTGTAATACACAATGAAACTACTAGCTTTTAAACTCACATATAAATATTTTCCTATACCACTTCAAAACTCAACGACTTCGTCTTTGAACTGCGTAAACCTTAATCAATCAAAGGGCTTTAAAGTTTAGAAAATTTCCAGATTCTTGAGCATTATGACTTTATGTCGATTAGCCAACTATGTATTAATAATAATATCTTGACTTCTACTAACTGACTGACTGACTGTAAATATAAATGTTCAATATAAACGATAGTACTTGAATTTAAATTATTAATTGATAATTTAATATTGTATGCAATAAAGACACAAAATGTCTAAATTTGCTATGTATCTTTTTTTTTAGTTCACACTATCCCGTATATAGCTAGGTAGGCACGGGGAACCAGAAAACTTAGTGTTAAGATACTCTGTTCTCTTTTAACATATCCGTTCCCCACTTTCCGCCGAACTGAGGCATTGCGTGCGGAGTGGCGAAACTCAACGCCGCGCTTTGTCTTGTTACTAGAGCGAGGAAGTTAAAATACTAAATATTATTTAATATTTTATTTCCTTAAATGGAAATCGAACCTATAACTAGTTGCGTTTATAGTTGCACGCTGGTACCTTCGCGTCACGACAGGCCTCTTATTTTTATATTTGTAACAAAAAAATATTAAACATCTTCATGGTTCCAAGCTCCAAAAGGTAGATGACGTAAGTTGAATAATGCTTGCGTAACTCGCACCCATACAATAACGTATCTCATAATCTATCTCGGTGACCATCGGCTAAGAAAGCGACGACACTGCCTAATCCATGGCCCTCTATTCACGCCTCTGCTACACGTGGATAGTCAAGAACAATAAGCTCACAATTTACGTATACGGTACTTAATCGCATTCATTTGCGAACAAAGGTGGATCAATTTCTGACTTTGGGTATGTAGCGACATAATTCTATGTAAACGTACGCCTCTTATCGGAAACGTGATATTATTGGTAGTCTAATGTTGTTAGAGCTGATTATTATGCTTTATTATTGTATTTAATTTGATATAATATGGTTTTCAGATGGTTTCATTTGCATACATATTATTAATTTGTTATCTGAGGTAGCTTCATGCTTTTTCCACATGGCAGAGTGGGCAGAGAGAACACTAGGGCGAAGAACGGAGTGTCTTGACACTAATGTCAAGACTCTAATGTTCGATTGTCGATTGGGTCAACTCATTATTTTAATTGTACCATTGTAGTCATTAACTTGACACAGATTGGAAACATGCGTTTGCATGAAATAAAGACTGTGCCTGTATTCTATTACGTACGAATACTTTTAAAGTACAATTGATATTGATAACGATACTCATTTTCACGTTAAGCCCTTGGAAATAACTTTTTGAGCCAATCCATATTAAAATTTCTGGGAAAAATATTTAAGTAAAAAAGGTCGAGAGATTTAAAAGGGCTTCTAAGCAGCAGGTAAACAGGTGTTCGGAGAAAACATTTCAATCTGGATACTTTTACATGTACATGAAGTAGATTTATTCAAGGTATATCAAATATAATATAATCTATAATATATTTGATTCGTCTTTGCTTTCCGAGAAAAGATATGATTTTCAATTGAAATTATGTAGGTTATGTGTTAAGCATTGAGTGTTACGCAATTGTTAATAATTGGGATCACATGACAAAATGATGTAACTATTCTTGACTACTATAGTGAATCCTACTTAATATGCAAAAGGTTAAATTAAGATGAATTACTGTACGGATGGGTGTATGTAGAACTTTACAGCAACATCATACATTAGAATAATATATTAACAAACATTTATAAAGATTTTGCGTAAAGTGGCCAAATATAACAGTAAGTATACTAAAGTTACTAATTAATTCTACATATAGCAGGGTAGGCAGAAGGAACCTAGTGTTAAGACACTCCGTTCCCCACTTTCCGCCGAATTGAGGCATTGCGTGCTGAGTGGCGGAAATCAACTCCACGCTTTGCCTTGTTACCAAACCCAGGAAATGAAAAATTACATTTTCTGGAGTGGAATCAAACCCACAACCTGTCGCGTTTACAGTCGCACGCTTGTGCCTCTGCGCCACGACATGCAATTATTTCTAGTATATTAAAATTAAAAAGAATACATACATCGGGATAGTTATTAATTTTTATATAAAAGTGTTTATTATCACAAAATCGGGTCAAATTATGGAGAATTAACTTCTTTCATTCGTTATAATATCGGTGACAGTTGTCGCTCTAATGTCAATCATTGTAGGTAATATAGAAGTTATCGTTTCGGAGGTCAGATAGAGGCTTATTTTAAATATTTATAACAAACTAACGCAAGAGTACAGGCTGACTCAGAATATGCCCACTTCATGACTATTATTTGTTATTATGATTCGTAAAAAGTGAAAGTGGGGAACGGAATTGTTGAAAGAGAACGGAGTGTCTTAACACTTCAATTTTCAGGTTCCCTATGCCTACACTGCTATGTGGGGGATACAGCGTGAAGCTTTGAAAAAAATATATATGTAAAAATACAGGATATTCTTTTATTATATATTTCTTATATTTTCTTTCTTATGTTGAAAGAGAATGGAGTGTCTTGACACTAGGTTCTCTGGTTCCCTCTGCCTACCCCGCTATATTTTGGTAAATTAAAATACCTATATGAACTAATGAAACTTATAAAAATTAAGTACAATATATAAAAAAAAATACTCAATATATTTTTTTATAGCAATTGACCTCCAAACATACTAACTATAATAATTTTTATCACAAGAAGATTTTGTTACATACCCATTTATACTAATATAAATTTGCTACAAAAATTCTTGATTCGCCCACTTGTGATTCAAAGAAGACTATAAGGATAGTAATAAACTCGTTTTGTTAGACTGACTCATGCACTTGGACTCCATTCAATGCATACCTTTATGATGTCTAACCATAGAACGTATAGAATTATATGGGGACCTTGAAGTTTGTGGTTAGCGAAACGACGTTATTATAATTTTTTTTTTATTACCGACTTAGGTAATTTTTTATTCTAATTGGAAAGTCTTTGTATAAAAAAATATACGACAGAAAACGCCTGTCGTGGCGCAGAGGCACAAGCGTGCGACTGTAAACGCAATAGGTTGTGGGTTCGATTCCCACTCCAGGAAATGTAAAATTTAGTATTTTCCTTTCTTGGGTTTGGTAACAAGGCAAAGCGCGGCGTAAAGTCTGTCACTCAACACACAATGCCTCAATACGGCGGGAACTGGGGAACGGAAGTGTTGAAAGAGAATAGTGTCTTAACACTAGGTTCTTAGGTTCCCTCTGCCTACCCTGCTATATGCGGGATACAGTGTGAAGTTAAAAAAAAACGACAGAAAATATCATCCGAAAGGAAAGTTGACAAATTACCTTTATTCATTTTATTCATACGAGTACTTTGCAACACATAACTTTTGTTACTCTCTTTACTTATAGTAAATTACTTTTATTTTAATGCTAAGAGCAAATTACATTTATAAATACAAATAAAATAGAACATTAAATATTATTATAAAAATCTTCTGTCGGGAAATGGTCGAAACCGTATCTAATACGCCATTTTAAGTACTGCCTTTTGTATCTCGTTCTTAATCGAACGTCAAGCGATAGCTTTTCCATTTTTTTCCCATATGAGGTGATTTAGACAAATTGCCATTTAGTTTCTATCATTTTTAATATATTGCGTGGAAGTTAGCTTTATTTTATTATTACAAATATTTCCTTTATAGAATATATCTAACCTAAATTACCACCGCGTGTATAGTGAGACTGCCAAAAGCGTTACAAAGGTGTATTTTATTATCAACTAATATTCTTAAGAAGATCTTTGGTTTTCGCGATTTATATATATTTTAACCTACGAGTTGTTAGTTATACCTATAACTAACAACTCGTCTACCTACTCGTCTACCTAGTCTACTCGGCCAAACAGACACGGACTACCCTAAAGTATTCAAAACGTCGGGTTTTCTAAAATATATTTTCAAATATCAAAATATCCTTAATTAATCTGGTTAAAATAGTCATATAAAATAATATTCCTAAGAGAATTAACAATTGTTCAATATGAGAGTTAAATATTTTATATCTCATTTTATTATTTCAAACTAAAATTTTAACCATATGTAGTTAGATATAACGAATAACAGAGAGCTCCACTCGAACTCATTTTCAAATAGAAACGTCGTTCAATCTCGTATCTTATTTATTGCTCGTCGTGTTGTATGCACATTAGGAAGGGTAATTAATATAATTTATGACGTTAATGATTTCTTTTTAATGGTATTGAGTTGTAAAAGTTATTATTATGGTGTTTTTAATTATACATACAAATAGAGGCTGTCAATAGTACATATATCTTTGAACAATAATCATTTATATGTACAATGTGCTTAAATATTATTTATTTTGCTTTTATATAGATGATTCTCAAGTAATAATGTTACATTGTTATATCGCCTTTATTGACCGAAAAAGGGAGAAGTTTCAATTCCACTGTATTGTTTTATGCGTGTTACCGCCTAAGTTTGTACTGAGTGGACCAATTTTCGTGATGGTCACATTTAAATTTAGTTAAGATCTGACGAGTAGTTCTTGAGTTATTCGTAATAATTCTACTTTTTTGTATATTTAAAGTCGTTTTCATTTTTTGTTAAAATTTTTATACACAGTTGACATGATACAACCCACTGACACGTTACTTTGCTCGTCCCACTAAGTACTAGTTAATAGACTGAAATATTAACTTTAAAAATAAAATAGAATTGCTATATCATTGCGGTACAATTTACACTTTTAAATAATATATTCTACAGAGCTTTCAAATAACGGCGGCGGTCACTGTATCGTATTACTACAATACATACAAAACAATTGGTTTTTCGTTTCGGACTTGGGTTTCGTAACACGTATAAAGTGTTTAAAATTTAAATATGTATTCGTTACCGAGCACCTACCAAATATTGAAAAGGATGTCGATGTTTCAAACAGATTTTGGGGCCAGACAGTCCTTTCTCCCATCCGGTGCCTAGAGCAATTAAATCGAAATTATATTCGATTAATAAATACTAGTTTTACTTTGTTTTACTCAATACTAAGTGAAAGTAATTCAAGAAAAAGTTTAAGGTATAAAAAATAAACATGTTAGCTATAATTAAATATTTAAATTATTATTGTAAATGTCATCATTGTGTAGTGGAGGCGGATTTAACATCACGCGATGATTGTAGGTTTGAATCGCTTAAAATAAAAAGAACTTAGGGCGGCGTTAGGTTACGCAATTCAATGAGCTATATCTATATAACAATATATACGACTTTGCAATGACGAGGGGTGAAAATTAGGTAAGCCAGCAAACTTAGAGAAGCCGGTATATATTTAGGGAAGTTGGTACGTATATGTATATAGAGAAGCCGATATTTTTTAAAGGAGCCGGTATATTTAGGGAAGTCTGTATAGGCTGTAGAGTTGCTTAGTAATTTCATTATCGAATTTTGGTGATGACTTTTTAGATGGTTAAGATGTCAGAAGTTGTTGTTTTTGTAATTATTTTGCAATTTATACCCAACATTTCTCTGGCGACCTTTTTTTTAGCCCTCACACATTTCTTGACCTTGTGTTTTGTAAACTCAATTACAATTTAAGATACTAATTTTCTTACCTACCTTTTTTAGGTCTTATAGTTGTATATTAAAAGAAGGTAAGCCGATGCGAACCATGTTGAATGGACGCTTCGCCACTGCGAGTTAATATAGAGTATTGTTTCACTAGTATGTCTCTCTATAACCAATTACGCTTCCCTAAATACTTTAACCGATTAATTATACATTTCCGGTTACCTGCCGCCTTTAGTATCGAGTAAGCTCAATTATATCATATTATTGAAACATATATTCATGATATTGTTAGAAATGTAGCAAATTTGCTAGGCGTTAGTCGACCGAATTAGAGTCGTCGAGGTATATAACTAAGTATAGTTAAGTTACCTATTAGTTACCAATATATAATGAATATTATTTTGAAATTCAATATTTTTTTATATGCAAGTAATTTTAAATTTCATCACTTTCACTTTTTTTATTTTTAAAGTGTTACACATCACACACTTGAGATAACAAAAACATTTTTATACTTTTTTCTAAAAATGAAATTTTGTTTTTGGCTTCATGCTGTATCCCGTACATAGCAACCCTGTATGTTGGAGGAGAGAACCAAATACGTAGTGTTAAGACACTCCGTACTCTTTTAACATTTCCGTTTCACTCTTTCCGCCGAACTGAGGCATTGCGTGCTGAGTGGCGGAACTCAACGCCGCGCTTTGTTACTAGAGCGAGGAAATGAAAATATTAAATATTATTTAATATTGGAGTGGGAATCGAACTCACAAACTGTCATGTTTACTGTTGCATGCTTGTGCCTCTGCGATGCGACTTATATTTTATTTATTTCATATCAATAAATATTAATCAATTGTCAATACTAGTCAACTTTTTAAATTATTTCCACATGTTGCCAATTTTAAAGTACACATCATATATTATTATACCCATTTATCTATCAATAAAGACGTATATTCAAAGGTTGACTTTACTTAATCTATTTTTAGTTTAAATGGGGTCGTTTCTATTCAATTAGACTGCCATTAGTTGATATAACATGACAAGCCGTCTAATTATAATATAGTTATGCTTTTAAATCATCATTAGGGCAGTATGTGATTTATTATGAGATTTTAGGCAGATTTCAAATTTTTATTGTAAATATATTGTGAATATATGTTAGTGACTAAACAGTCGAACTTTAGGCTTAACGTCTGATATTATCTATTATCGGCGAACAGAGTGCCTTGACACTAGGTTTACTGTGACTACTCTACCAAGCGGTATGATGCGGGTAGTTGCATTTTTTTATTACCTATTGTAAGGAGAATATTATTATTCTAAATATTATTATTTCATTGGTTTGGCTAAACGACACAAAAGAGTGGCTCAAAATGCCATTTTTATAGCCATGTACGGCTGGAAATTAAGTTATGTCCCATTTAGATAGGTTTACGAGACACATGAATAAAAAATAAAAGATTTATATTAATTAGGACTGTACTTTTATCTTTGTGGCAGTTGATCAATTTTTAATTCGTAGGCTTAAAGCTGTGTCGCCGCAAACTTGGCATTGGCAATTATCCAGTCCTGTATTAATAAAATAGCATATACAGATATACACATAAATAACAGAGTCGATTCACTGTTCCACCAATTTCAGAATTAATTGCTGACCATGCAGAAGTTTGATTTGGAACGTTACATAATAAAAATAAAAGAGTTGAAATGAAAAAGATTGACTTAAACTATATGAAAAAACTGTAAAAATGAAAATCGCACCACACAATAAATATTTCCTCGCCATTAACAAAGGCAATACCTTTATCTAACGAAACCAGTTTCTCCTAGATACTCGTATATAATAAAACAATGATTGACTCCGTACTGGCAGGCGGGGACGTGACTTGAATTTTATGCCCAATTTTATACCATCGCGTAAAAACGCCCTGCAACGTGAAAGATTCATAACACGGTGAGCTCGTTCATAGTACAAACGATTTTGTCACGGCTAGATTTTTTGTTCTATTTTACGTGGTGCGAAATTTTTTGTGAATATTTTACAATAGATATAGTAAAAAGGAGTGTAAAACAAATATTTTGCATGCTTTCAAATGAAAATAGGTGTGTTTTATCAAAGAGTTGATGTAAAAATGAACGTGTAAAAAATTATATTACCTATTATATTTTTCTCGAAAAGCAATTTACTTTTTGCTATTGTCTGTAATAGATGGCTTTTTATAGAAAAAATATGAGTGAGGTTTATATTTACAAAAACGAACAGTTTTGCCTGTGAAGTCGTAATGTTACTGCTTTTCAACCTCATGGTTTACATGCTCTTCAAAATTCAGTAGTTCTAGCTAGCTTAAAGATAGTTAGCTAGTGGTAGCTTTTGAGTTTGAAATTACATTGCGTGAAGATAAAAAGCTCAGTGGATACTGGGACAAAATGCCAAAAGATAAATAATATATAAATTATACATATGAATATACAATTACCTGAACCGTTTTAGGGTCCACTTATCTCTGTTACAAAATCATTATATTATCCTATTCATAATGAAGAAAGCTGGCGGCTCTTTACGTTAATTTATACGTACATGGAAGGATTTAATAGGCCTCAAAGGAATTTATTAAAAGGCCTAGATTAGCTTTTATCCTAAAATTTAACACAAACACTATTTATAATGCCCATTCGTTACTCAGCAAATGTGTATGTAAAATTTGGTTTCTTTTTGCGAAAACTGTTATAGAAATATTTAACTAAATAAATGAATGATTTTGTAGTTATGCTAACGAAACTTAGTCTTGAAGGAAATTATAGGTAAAAAATGAAATACATGCTTGATTTTTTAATTATTTTATATGCAGAACCTTAGAAGTGGGATATTAGTTATGGAAAAGTACATATTTGTCAACGTAGGGCATATCAAAACCGTATTCTTTGAAATAAAGATAAAATAACACAAAAACGGTGTCACGAGAATGTACATAAATATGAAGTTTGCAGACATATTCACGAGTTTAATATTTTAACATATATATTTTAATATTAATTCAAAGATATTATAGTTTTATAAGGCAAGTGCATACTCTTTTCAAATTTGAATTTCAAGTTTTGGTCAATAACATTTTCGGAAATATCTGTATTGCCAGTCACGGTAACTTTACTTTTTTCTTATTGTTCATGCTTGTATACAAATCAGCCACGGATTTCCATTAGCAAAAAGTAACATTCATGTAATGCAGTATATAAATATAAAATTTGTATACTATAATATAAAAATTTATTACCTTAGTTCGCTCTAAACGCGTCAGAATTACACATATTACTTAAATCCATCGCTTTATTATAAAAGCTAAACCACATGCATTTTAATCATTATTTAATACGCAATGTTTCACATTCATTACTAGAAGGCTACTATAAAGTTAGATTAATTTTAATCGATATTGTAACATGGTAGGCGAATCATTATTATTTTGAAGCAATAACGCCTGCAGTGTATCCACAACATGTAGGGGTAAGCAGAGGTAACCAGGAAATCTACCGTTAGCACACCATTCTTCATAAATACTCTGCCCCCACTTTACGCCAAATTGAGGCATTGCGTGTGAACTTCAACGCCCCATGGCTTTGTGTTCCTCCTGATACAAAGCGAGGAAATGAAAATTTAGTATTTTTTATATATATACTAAACATGAAGTCACTACTCTGTATCCTTGAGCTATAGCAGGGTAGGCAGAGAAAACCTAGTGTTAAGGCACCTGCTCCCCACTCTTCCGCCTGAATTGAGGCAATAAGTGCGTTCGAAAGCGCGGCACCAAATATACATATTTTTAATTTTATCTTCACGCTGTATCCCCGCGCATAGCGGGGTAGGCAGAGAGCAAAACCAGAGAACCTAGTGTTAAGACACTCCATCTCTGCTCAAACAGGTGGCCCAAATAGATTTATTTATTATTTTCATTTCTCTGAGCGGTAATCAACCCACAACGCATCGCGTCTCAGTCGCACGCTTTTGCCTTCGCATCACAGGCTTGACTTCTTTACTATTATTATTATATAAGTATGAATTACATTATTTCATATTCACCCTGTATACAGGAAGTATATAATTATAATTTTAATGTTTTCTTATTGCTTATTGATATGTCTATTAAAAACTCATCGCTTGACATGCGACTTGGAAGCTTTTTTATAAATCGTCTTCGACAACTAATACTATCAGCATTTTCTGAAATTGATTTACAATAATTGATGGCACACTTCCTATTCTACGACTTCAGAGTCTAGATATATAAACATAAAATTAGTATTCTAGTAGATTACTTGATCTACAAGGGCGTTTCATGAAAAAAATACTCTACGCAGTAGAATAGAATTAGGTACTTCTTGGTCCAATTAATGTAAGTTATTAAAATGGAACAAAGAATTTATACTGCACGGTCAAAAGCATGAACGTGTCACGAATTGGAACTCAATCACTTGGAGAAGTAAGTTAATATTTAAAATATATTTGTTTATTTAATACGACACAATTAGATAAACTGCGCCGTTATCATCTACTATCTAATTATTATGCCCTTAAATAGACAGAAAGATAACAACAAATTACGAATTAAACACCCTCCCTCATTACCAAAATATCTAATAGTATAGTTTCATGTGACAGGAAGTGTACGTACAATGTACACCAACCGGCAGAAGTTTAATTGTAAAGGTTGGTAAACTCAGTTCTGAGCTTAAGAGTGACTTTGCTTAGATTTGACATCAGCCCTCAAATTATCTGTTCATACTGAGGACTACAAAGCTCACTCACTAAATAGCTTAATTTGTAATTTCAATTGTCTTTATGTTTAATTGAAGAAAAAGTAGCCTTTAATTCTGTAGTAGATCTGAGTCTGCACTTTAAGAGCATTTGTACTCATTTTCGTATTTCTGTTGCGAGCGATATAAGAGACGATATATCAGTTTGTAAATGTCACCAAAAATCTTCCAGACTAGACCGTCATAAAAAAATTATTTATGGTTTTGACAAAAAAAGAAATCCGAATTCAAATGAAATACAGTAAAGTGGTAGCCGCATATCACAATCAAAACTTCTCGTCAGATCTAAACTAATTTTAAATGGGACCATATCAGCTATCACACAGAAAGAAAATCATCAATTGTTCACCCAGCAATACATTATTTGGTGCAAACACAACAATATTGTTTGGTGGTAGAGGTGTAGTTCGGTCCTCCGGTCTGGTTTGCGACTCACTATCATATCGCATGTTGACGAATCCCGCCAGTACGATTCCCCATGACATGTGTCTCCGGCTCATGTGGCTGCAAGTCATGCCCTCTCTCCCACCTATCCTTTCCCCAAAATGGTGGTTCCGATAGCGGACTGCTGGCATTGTCCCCTCCCCTTCCATCTATATCCTCTAGGGTTATAAACGCATACAACATCTCTGGTGTTGTAGAGGTTCATGGGCGAAGGTAACCACTTCTTACCATCAGGTGGTCCTTCTGCTCTGTCTGCCATCCCCATCCATAAAAAAAAAAAAAAAAATATAGTCAGGAATTGATAACCTCCTCTTTCTCAGAATCAATGGGAAGATTTGAAGGAAGACGTTAACACTTATAATAGTATATATTTACTGAAAACGTCTCAGTTAATAAATCTATGGCTAACTCCCTATAGCGTTGCTTTGTGAGAGACACGGGAAACACAAATAGTTCTTGGTTCAGTTTCGTATGGAACATAAATTTTTATTCCCTAACAAAGTAGTATACCTGCGGTTTAAATATCACAAAAACTTTTATAGAGGTGTTGAAAACCATTAAATTGTAGTAGAGTTTATAAAATGCATTTACAATTATAATTAAAACGCGTGAAGCTAAAAAATCTAATATAAGTGATCCATCATAGACATATCCTTGCTTAAAACAATAGCTTAAAAAAAACGAATTTCTCGCATATATATGTATATAGTAGAGTAGTCTGAGAAACCTAGTGTTAAGACACTCCATTCTCTCTCTCTTTAACTCCCGAATTCAAGACATTGCCTGTAATTACTTTAAGTTGTGTACGTACACAATTAAATATATAACCAAAATTTTATATAGTATCGGAATTATTTTGACCATTTTCAATGTTATTTTTACATAAGCTTAAAAAAAAAATCCTTAAAAAAAATTCAAACGTAGCAGGATTCGAACCTACATATATCTTCAAATAATAAAACCTACAAATAAATATGTCACAAGTGAACCTTGGACAGAGTCTACTCATTTTATTATTTGAATAAATTTAGTTTTACAGTATAATTCCATTAGGTACTTACTCATTCCCAATTCGCTTGAGTTTTAGGTTTGTTTAATTTGATTTGCAAAGTTAAATTGTTTTTTAATAACTTAAAGTTATTTAATCATTTCTGCAAAGTATTTGTTGTTTAAAAATTTCATTTAAGTGAAATGATTCAAGCCTTTATTTAAGTAGCGTCTGTTTGACTGGTTTAGTACTTAAAAATGTATTCTAGAATTTTTTGTTTCCATTAAAAACAGCTTTACGCTTTTTCTGCATAGAATGATAGTCAGACAAGCTAGTGTCATAACACTCCATTCATTATTTTGCGCTTATTTCGAGACATTGTGTCTTAGTGACGAAACTAAACGCCGCACTTCTCTTACCAGACCGAAGAAATGAACATAATTAAAATAATCATTTATCCAAGTGAAAATCGAACTCAATATCAATCGCGGTTTTAGTAATTTTCTTTTAAAACTAAGCCAAGAGAGCTCAGTAATAACACATTATATGATAAACTTTCACTTGTTTAAAATACCTAGGAGTCCGTGACCTGTTCAGTGATGGGCATCGAACCAGGGAACACGTGGGAACTGCCCTCACATTAACTGTAGACTGTAGTGTAGCATTTATTACGCTAACATTAAGAAGATTTCCTTTTAACTCGTTCTTAGAAATATGTATTGTCATATCTTATAGCTTTACGCTTAGTTAAATGGGAGTTGTGACATTATGTAGGTTTTTATTACTTTATGATTTTAAGTCAATTTACTTCTATTTACAACTGTCGAGGTGAACGACTTTAGTTTAGGATTAATGTTTTCCAGTGGCAACTAGTGTAGAGATCTTATAGACGTTATTCTACGTTACTATTTTAAAATGATCCATAAAGGATGTTGAATGTACGTTACCAAGTATTTTTTCTTTATAATGAAGAGAATTAACAATAGTCTTTTTTAGATAATAATGCGGTATTTAGGTGTAAATCTATTATTATTATATTTATTTTGTTACTTATTGAGTGATAATAGGTAATAGACAACGCATAGACGAAGTTACTTTGCTTCAGGTTCCTTTGGAAGTGTAGTGGGCATTAAGAGAGGAAATTCTTACGGTTACGGGAAACTGAAAGGTAGAATAATTTGGCAGGGGTCATAAGTCCAGACAAGTAAAGTCGCAATAAGAGTGGATTATATAATATGAATTATATATATTTTATAAATATGAATTAATTTGAAATTTTATGATTTCAGTCATCTCGTCTAATAATATGATTTAAGTAGAGAAATGCTTAAGGTTTCAATATAAACAATAACTCCTCTGTATATGAGCCGAACTCGCAGTCACCGCGTGCAATCAAACAAATCCTAATTGCATCACGACAGCGTCAATAAAATTAAATATTTTGCATGATGATTGGTTTACGCGTTTCAATATCTAGAGATAAGTCTCATATATACATACACGTAATATAAGACATATAAGTCTTGTATGTACATGAATTAATTATGTCCTAATTTACAGTTGTTCAGCAAATTAAAAAAAAAATATATTAAAAGCATAATTATTAGACGTTTAATTTTCTAAATCCGTTATATAAGGGCTAAAATCCACAAATTTTCACAAGTCATACATTATGGGGAAGAAAGCAATAAATTCTAAGCAATGAAAATCCCATTTATTGTGACAAATTAATTAGATTGATAAAGGTTTAAACCCTTCCCGCATTTATTTTGGCGGAGGAAATTTGCCTTGCTGAGTTATTTCATCTTAAGTGGTGAATTTCCCTTAGATACTTATAAAGTCAGTTTTGTTTATTTTTTGTAATTTTTTTGTTGTTTCATTATTTTAGAACTGTACAGTTGCTGATTGTTTCCTGATTTTTTTATATAATGTAATTATTTTAAGCATGTCGAGTAAGCCTGCAAGTTAGGAGGATACAATTACTATCATAGAAGTTACATACATTAAATTACATAGCTTCACACTGCATAGCAGGGTAGGCAGAGGGAACCTAGAGTTAAGACACTCCGTTCCCCACTTTCCGCCGAATTGAAGCATTGCTTGCTGAGTGGCAGAACTCAACGCCGCGCTTTGCCTTGTTACCTAACCCAGGAAATGAAAAATTCCATTTTGTGGAGTAGGCATCGAACCCACAACCTGTAGCGTTTACAGCCGCACGCTTGTGCCTCTGGGCCTTGACAGGTGTGACGACGACCATTGTAAAGTTAAGTTTAGTTTTAAAATATTGATTGAAAAACAGCAATTGAATTATAAAAAAATGTATAAAAAATTCCAACATACTTACAATTTTTTATTGTGAAAAGATATTAAAATTATAAATGTTTCGTAACAATTTGTTCGGCAAATCAAAATAGAATAATGTTGGTTATAAGTGACTTTCAACACGGCATTAAATTTGATTTGTATCGCATGCTTATTGTTCATTTTGTTAGTGTATCAGGTCTGTGAGAATATTTTTTTTGTATTACGAAAGCGTGTGTAAATTTTTATGGAGATACTTAACGATTGTTAGCATTTTGTATTTTTTTTTTTTTATTGATAACGGACGCAAAGAGCAGAGGACCCACCTGATGGTAGTGATTACCTTCGCCACTGGAACATCTACAACACCAGAGATATTGTAGATGCGTTAACCTAAGAGGATACTGATGGAAGGGGGACAATGTGGTAGTCACTATCAGAATTTCACATTTTGGGAAAGGATGGGTGTTGGGAAAGGGGGAAGAATCTGGCTTCCATGCATCGAACCGGAACACATCATTAGATATTTGGTTCGTCTTTGACATGATAGTGATTAAAACTCTGGAGGGATGTGCCTCTACACCCCTGTTTCTCTCATCATTAAGACTCTAAAAAAAACTCAACACTCAACAGGCGTTGTTTATTTTTTAACCAACTCCAAAAGAAGGTATCATTTCGTATGCATTTTTTTATGTATGTTACCGCATAACTTTTTACTGGCTGAACCGATTTTGATGATTATTTTTTAATATTATAGGTAGTACTTCTGATGTGGTCCTATTTTATTTTAGTTTTTATTGAAAGATAGTTTTTGAGTTATTCGTAATAATTTTACTTTTTGCATTTTATTTCGAGTCTGTTTTTTTTTTAAATCTTTATTATACTAGGACGGGTACCACATGATGTTTTAAAGAGGAAGTACCTTATAGGATTAGAACCCACGTCTCATGGGTATCGTAAACAAGCACGCTACCTAAATAAGCTTTTCGTCACTTTTTCATCATATTATCCATCAATATTTTTTACAAAGCATCGCCAAAAACTTACAATTTATTACACAAATAGATAGTAAGAGAGAATTGTTTTATTATTATGTTAAGAGATAGATAAAAAACAGTAGAACTTTTTACAACAATAAAGCAAATGGAGGAGTATGAAATTTGGCGCAATTATTTGTTTTTTGACAGAGATGGAAGTGCAAAGTGCCTCTATCTGTTATAACAGATTTTTATTATAATGCATCGGAATTATATTATAAATAATAAAATAAATATTACTCATACTACATTTTTCTGTACTGTGAAGGTGACATATGTATACGCTTCTAAAGTAACACGAATTTTGGACATCAACGGTTTTACTAGGAATATTTCAGATTATAAACCTATTATAAAATAACCCACTTATAGTACATATATAACGAAAAATACTTAAAAACTTCAAAGAAAATGTAGATGTCACAATTTCCAAGGAAAACTATTTGTTTTCCTAATATATTTATAATTGCAACACTTTAATAGCTCTTGGTACGAACTTCCGTGGAAAATTGTGAGAGGGACTCTGTAATTAACGTGTTTAAAGTATAATTTAGACTTCAGAGGTAGGGTTTTGCTTAAATTGTAAATCCTAGTTTATGGTCGCGGGTAAGTATGAAAAAAAAATATAAGAAAGAAAAAAAAAACTTGTCAATAATATGTATTTTCATAGGACAATTTAATATAGGTACATGTGTACGTAACTACTGGGTACTACTACTCACTTTACTTTATATTCAGAAATGAGTTTTTTTTAAATATATACTACTACTTACTAATAAGGAAAATATTAGGAAAGTTATAAAAATTGAACGTAGCAGGATTTAAACGCGTGCCTCTTCAAATTCGCTCAAGCGCTGCACTTTAGCCAATTATACGTTCTTATCAAGCTACGTCAAAATTCTTGTAAGTTGTAAGTATCGCTATAGGGATATTTATATGAATATCCTCTACCTATAGATTATTTCTAAGAATGACACATTTACCACTAGATAATGCCATTCATAATAAAATTTGAAGTAATCTTTGGGTAGCAAAAATTTGTGAAAATCTCCCTATAAGAGCGAATAAAAAAAGCGAATAGAAAAATAAGTTGTCATAAGCGTAAAAGGAATGCGACGTAGCTCGATTAGTACGTATAGCTTAATAGATGAGTTTTAAGTTTTGCTGAACTTCAGAAGGCGCGGGCTTATATCTTACTGCTACAATTTTTACAGATGTTTCTTATCCTATGTATATAAAGATCACAATAACAAGAACTTAATGAGTACTTACCATATAATAATTACAACAATTATTTCTCCTTTTTCTACATCCAAAGAAAGGCACAGAAATGAAGATAATATAATGTACGAGGTGTGTTCAAAAAGTAAGGTGACTTTGTATTTTTAAGAAAAAATATTTATTTATTTATCAATATTTATGTTGTCCCCTTCAAAGTAATCCCCCTCAGATACAATACACTTATGCCAACGGTTTTTCCAATCGTCAAAGCACTTCTCATAAGCACTTTTCGGTATAGCCTTGAGCTCTTCCAGCGATGCAGTCTTTATCTCTTCAATCGTTGCAAATCTCCGTCCTTTCATAGGTCTCTTTAGTTTTGGGAACAAGAAAAAGTCACATGGGGCCAAATCCGGCGAATATGGTGGCTGAGGCATGATTGTGGTGTTGTTTTTGGCCAAAAAATCTCTCACCAGCAAAGATGAATGATGAGCAATTTCGGAACAAACTTCGCTGACACACGTCTCATGCCCAAAACGTTAGAAAAAATTTCATGGCACGAGCCAAGCGATATACCAACATCCTCAGCAACTTCTCTGATAGTGATTCGACGATTTTCCAGAACAATTTTCTTCACTGCTTGAACGTTTTCATCAGTTGTTGACGTACTTGGGCGTCCAGAGCGAGGCTCGTCATTGGCATCTTCCCGGCCATCTTGGAAGAGTTTGTACCACTTGTAAACATTTTTTTTACTCAGAACAGTTTCACCGTATGCCACTGTCAACATTTTAAGTGTTTCGGAGCACTTTATTTTATTTTTTACACAAAATTTGATGCAAATCCATATTTTTCGATAGCAAGAAATCGCCGAGCACGCAAAACACTTATAACCTTTACGCCTCTCCCAACCAAACAAAAAATGCTATACACTTGAAACTTGGTACAGATGTTCGGGAAGAGTGTACCAACATAACAAAATAAAAAAATCGATAATCGAAAGTACGTTGCCCGCCAAATTTGAAAAGTCACCTTACTTTTTGAACACACCTCGTATGTAGGAAAAGCGGTCTTATCGTTTAATTAGTAGTCAGGCCTATGTTAAAGCAAAAAAATTGTTAAGTAAGTATGTTTAGTATAATTGTACACATACTGTAGAGCTCTCCCAACAATTTTATTATGTAAATTTTCATTGAAAATATGAAATCTTTTAAGATATTCTGCACAAAATTCTTTTCAATAGTTTGTAAATAAAGCTAATAAATAGCACATCATCTAGATAATAGAAGAGTAATGTCTTTTGGATCAAAATATGAATTTTTAAAATATATTTTCAAGAGCTTTGTCCTTAATTTTAGAAGGCACTCTCCTAATAAAAGGTATTTAATGTTTTATTAGCCTTATATACTTACGGAATTGAAATTCTTCATTACTGTTAAGTAAACTTGGTGTACTTAAAATATTCTTGTCTAGAACTGAAAAGGTATTTGAATATATTTTCTTTAAAAACGTACATTTCACGTTATCACCTTTGTTTATACATTTCACGATAAACTTTTTCCTTGAGTAAGATCTTGATCTAAAGACGTTTCAGGAGCATAACTCGCTTTTAAGACTGTTATCTGCGTCGGTGATTATGGGAGCAAGTCCCTTCTCACCTCTGAAGTCCTTATCTAGTAAATATTTTAGTGATGTGCCCACTTTATCGAGTTGCCAAACAAAATAAATGCATATTTTTGTTCCTTTTTGTTACGGTTAACTGGTGTTATTCTGAACACGACGGATAAGTGCTTGTCGATGTAAAATGACCTGTTTCAGTAAAGTACTCCATTAATTATACTTAACGCAATATCGTTTTTGAGCAGAAATTCAATTAACATGATGTTTTTAAGTCTTTCAGCAGCTTTTATTAAATGTAAACATGCTAAGCTATTTCTTTGTTTTGCCTATTATTTTTCATAATGTTTTCCATTATCGTGATTCATGGCGTAAATATAATAACCTAGAGCGTTGTTATCGTTAAAGCTAAGAAACCTAGAAGAAATGGGCCATTAGTATCTAAATACTTTTTAAGTGATCGGAGACTTTCGGAAAACAATCACAATTAAATACGGTGTGCTTTAAATTCGTAGAAAGATAGATCAAGCTAATCGCTTACTTGTAGCTTAGAGAGGTGACCGAATAAAAAATATCATCAGGACGGCCATCGACATCGTTTACGGAACGTGGCTACACTTGAATATTCAAATTGGTCCGACACAATGGCCCCCCTAGTTCCCCACCTCTTCGACCAGCCCCCATCGGCAAAGGAAGCCTTACAAAGGATTGCTGAGAAAAAAGCTAGGTTCCGGTGTCAGGCACACGCAATGCCTTGTTCAATACAGGTGCTCGAATTTATCTCTTATTGCGCATCTACATGACATATTTTTGTGTACATCAAATGGTATACGTCTAACTTTTATACGTCTGTTTGTTATTGTAATGCCATACATAAGGGATAGGTTTGAAATGTATGACGGTAAATACACTTTTGTTAAAAAAAAAGTTTAGTAATATATGAATTTAATTTACAGAACATATAATCAAATAGCACACGCGCATACATAACTCCATCTCTAAGCATTATCTTCTAAGAACTCACCTGTAAACGATTGTATTACTTCGCTAAACTCAGTTTGTTTTCTATTACAAGTATATTAATGTACACAATAGCCTTACAAATTGTTCTCCTGAGCATTACCTTGAGTGAACTTTCGATAACATTTAACGGGTATGAAACTTTAAGGTCAATTTACTGTGGAATTACTCTCGAATGTTATATTACTACCCATATGTGTAAATATTAAATATATTATTATATTATAAGAATATGTAGCTTTTTTTTTGTCAAAGAAGTACCATCCACTTTTTTCATACAAACGTACTAGAACGTAGAACATACATACATAGCTTCACGCTGTATCCCGCATATAGCAGGGTAGGCAGAGAGAACCTAGTGTTAAGATACTCCGTTCCCTACTTTCCGCTGAATTGAGGCATTGCGTGCTGAGTGGTGGAACTCAACGCCGCGCTTTGCCTTGTTACCAAACCCAGGAAATGAAAAATTCTATTTTCCTGGAGTAGGGATCGAACCCACAACTTGTCGCGTTTACAGTCGCACGCTTGTGCCTCTTCGACAGGCGTAGAATTTATTATTAATTAGGTCTAAATACATATTTAAAATGAGCCTCATTCCTAATTTATATAAGTAACAAAATCGTAAACACTTTGCCCCAAAATTTTAATTACTTAAGAAATTAGGTAATTTGTGTGCATACCAATGATTTTAAATATGTGGCAGTATTTGATCTTCTATTTTAAGATTGTTGTTAAGCGAGTCAACATCAAAGCGCTTGTTCCTTTGAGATGAAACTCACCCGCTATTTCCAATTTATACGATAATTATAATCAGTCTTATCTTCAGGAATTCCGAGTCCCCGGAAACAACAATTGGATTGTAAAATATTTAAATCATCTTTATAAGGCATTTAATTTACTATTACGTAAGGAAATTTAGCATTCATTTATCAAACATCCCGTAGTGAGGGAGAGTACTCTTGTTTGCTAAGATTAATGCATAGTATAATTGTGATCTGTATTAAAACGCAGTTATTTAGTTTTTTTTTTCATCTCCAATATTTTGCGGGTTCGGTTCGGGTACAGAGAAAGAAGAAAGAAATCACTTTATAAACGTGATAAGATTCACTTTTACACAAACGTGAATAGATTTCTCCATTTTTGAAGTATCTACGCAATATTAATGTCCGTAAGAATTTTGTATATTAAAAGTCATTGCTAAAGATATCTCTTACCATTTAATTTCAAGTTTAAATCAAAGATTTAGATTAACATTGCCGAAAAACGTCAACTGAATTATATTGTCAATACAAACATCCATCAGGCTTATGGTTAAAACCTCGCTAATGTTTCAATCTTATTTTATTCTATATGATACATAATAATTAATCAAGTTCATTTAGCATGTTTTGACGCGTTCAAGTTGAGTCGAGGTCGTCGAACAATATCGAATTTGACAAAGGTGTTACAGATTAGAGATCGTTAGTGGAAGGTAAATGAGGTGAGGTGATAACTACGGAAGCGATACATGTCCTATAATAGACTGTTTGCTTTCTTGTATGTATCTTGAGGAGTAGCGATACAACTGGCACTTATATTTTATAAATAGTTTTGTAAACTTGATGATTTTCAGTTCGATTTAAGTGATAATGCCTATATTTGTATATTAAGAGAAAAAAATAATCGACTAAAATTTCAAATTAAAATTGTCTGTCAAAACGTATATATAAAATTACCTATTGGACCATACAGGACTTCCGGAGAAACTTAGTTGTAGAAAACAATAGAACAAAATAGAATATTGTTTGTTATTCGCATAAATTTTCACTTTTTACTTTAAAAGCGAAGATAGCTTTAAATATAGCATTGAAAACAAAAGATCCAATTGAAGCGGACATTTACAATCATGGAATGGTTTTATCCTCTCTTTCCGTCTTGCGTCTAAGATTAATCGCTTGCTTACGACCAGTAAGCCTTTATGCTCTAACAAATGTTACCAAAGTTTGAAGCTTTCAACAATATTCCGTGGACGAGCGGCCGGTGTATTTATTTAGGTGAATTGAGTATGTTTTGTGTACGATACATCACAAAGTCAATGAACCATGCCATTTTAACCCTCACTTTATGGTGCTCTAAGCGCAAGTCATCGTTCACAGAATATAGGGACCCATAGATAAAATCATGTGTTGAACAAATTTATAGCGCTTCATACTCTAAATAAATAAGTAAAATAAATATCTGTTGTATTAATAGTTACACATATTACTTATTCAAATAAAATTAAACAATTTTGCATATCATTTTATTATTAACGCCTGTCGTGGCGCAGAGGCACAAGCGTGCGACTGTAAACGCGACAGATTGTGGGTTTGATTCCCACTCCAGGAAATGTAATTTTTCATTTCGTGGGTTTGGTAACAAGGCAAAGAGCGGCGTTGAGTTCCGCCACTCGGCACGCAATGCCTCATATTGGCGCAAAATGGGGAACGGAATATCTTAACATGTATGTGCATTTGTTTATCTCTAAACAGATTCTCAATACATACAGTTTCTTTCCAGTAATCCGATAATAACTACCTACTTTATCTCTAAGACAAAACGTTTACAAAGCTTTTAAACTTCATTAGTATTTAGGCCATGTTAACAATTATAATACCTAAGTAAATTAAGCTTATCTTGTTTTATCACTGCAGTAATACGTTAACAGTTGCATTTCGAAGAGAGCATTAGCTACATAGTTGGTGTACTGTATTTATTTATTGCCTTCTTATTTTGTAGTATTTGCATTAACAAAGAAAATGGGATGAGAGATAACGCCTGTCGTGGTAAAGAGGCACAAGCGTGTGACTGTAAACGCGATAGGTTGTGGATTCGGTTCCCACTCCAGGAAATGTAAAA
Organism: Philaethria dido; assembly: GCA_033558755.1. NCBI lineage: Eukaryota > Metazoa > Arthropoda > Insecta > Lepidoptera > Nymphalidae > Philaethria > Philaethria dido. The sequence continues at coordinate 116,832 of JAKGSA010000857.1, read as the reverse complement.
GTTTAGTCTCATTTCCTGGGTTTGGTAACAAGGCAAAGCGTGGCGTTGAATTCCGTTAGCACGCAATGCCTTGATTCGGCGGAAAGTGGGGAGCAGAGTGTCTTAGTGAGTGTCCCTGCTATATCTGGAATACAGCGTGAAGTTAAAAAAAAATGAAATTATTATCGTATTATATTTAACGCAAAATGTTTATATTTTCTAGACTTCCTTCTTAATTTTGACTTGCAATACATTTTTAAACATATATTAACGTTTATATATTTGTTTCAGTTCGCGATCACACATCACACCACGTAACGAGGTTACGACACTCGAGGCACCTCGATGGGTACCTGCCGTTGCACTCATCCGTGAGTATACGCTTATTTCGCCTAATCCATCAAATATTTACATTCATCCATATCAATCTTAATTTGGCCCACAAAGCTTTATTCCCTTAGAGTTCAAATTAAGTTCTTGCTTATTTTTTAAATTTTAAATTATAGAGTTATGCATGATGAAAACCGTAAAAATCTTGCTCTATTGTATAATATTTTATACTTGATATGTCTCTATATTGAATTAGCTGGCCAGGATACATGTAAGTATACCACTACAAGTCACTGTTTCATTCATTTGTACATTCACTGTTTTAAATAATTCACTTTCTAAACTTTCAACACAGGAATAATGTGTAAGTCCTAAAAAACTATAAGAATGAATCTAATATTTAGTTTACTTTCTTGCTGTTACTACTTTTTAAACGTTTTAAACTAGTAAAGGGTGTCCCAAAATTAACGCAAGATTTGACTTTGCCGCCATTTGCTATTATATTAATTATTCATTCGCTATTAAAAGACTAAAAATGGCATTTTCTATTTAATTCAAATCTTGCGTTCATTTTGGGACACCCTATACTATGTTCTGCATGATCTAATATATAAATTGTTGACAAATTTTGTTTTTTATAAGTTTATTTATATTAAAGTGATTTTCTAGTCCAAATTCACTTATAACGTTAATACAGTGTAGCTGTCTAGCAGTTGGACAATTGTGCTTACTGTAGCTTTAGATGTATACTCATGTAGTGGCACACAATACCACGGTTTCAGTTCACGCCAGCGACATCACCGAAGCTAGCCGTGAAAGATAACCACAAGCCACTGTTCACCGAGTGCCTAAATTATAGGCCGACGTTAAAAGAAGAACAGCCTGTCGGAACTTACGTGTTTACGGTGAGTAATAGCATTTATTATGTAAATATGTTGGGCTATTTGTTCTTTTAATATTACTTTCACTGTAAAACATAAATTATATTTTGAAAACGTTTATTTCTTTTATGATATCTATCTTTTTTTATTTATATTTTTTTAAATATTTTAACTCTTTTGAATAAGTGTTTAAATTAGTATGGACTCATACTCCATAAATTATGTTTAATTTTTATTTTCATATAAATAGGTCCACGCAGAAGATCGTGATCCACCCGAAATGGGAGGTACTGTTACGTACAAATTTGTCTCAACTCCTGGTGAGAAAGAAAGATTTCACGTCGATCCCGAAACCGGAAGAATTACTACGGCGGATGTCAGTATTATTTTCAATTTTATTAATATGATTAACTTATATTAGTATAATTATTTAATATGATTAGTTTTGTAAAATTGTAAAATATCATTATTTATTATATTTCATTTGGCTGAGATTAGCTATCGTTAGGAAATACAGGTAGGTGAAAGAAGTTGTAGGTTCTTTATACTTATAAAGTAATATTGTACAGATTTTTGACCACGATGAGCCGTCACGTGAAAAAGAAGCTTATATAACTGTAAGAGCCAGTGATAATGGACAACCTCAACTGGATGACGCGTGTACTATCAAAATTCTTATAGAAGACATCAATGATAACCAACCGGTGTTCGACAAAGTCGTAAGTATTTGTAAATACTCTAAAATCACTTAGGAAAATATTGGTCAATTCGGTAAAAGGCGCTCGATTCAAATTCGGCTCGATCACGTATTTGTTCTTAAATGCTGTCTTATGTATGTTTTTCGGACTACGCTACGGCACCTAAATTAGTATCAGCTAAGAAATGTTTTAATCGAGTCATGCATTGATTTGAATGTTCGTCTAACATAATTTCCGCATAAAAACGTTTATTTTGACAATTTAATCAATTAACGTTTAACGATTCTAGGTCTTACGCTTATGGAACGTAACTTGTAATTTTTATGTTTAAATATTTATTGTGACTAACTTAAAATTCATTCATTAGCCTCAAACCGTGGCGCAGACTTTATTAACACTTGCCTGTTTTTCGAAGGTCTTCCGAGGAGACGTTTGGAAGGTTTGTCCTAAGAACAGAGAATTTTACATGAGAGAAAAAGAGTTGCGCACACAAAAATTATTATAAATTAAACACTGTTGATATTACTAACAATTGAATGTTACCGTCGCTTATATCAACTTTATTGATCTTTAAGCTGTGGTAACAAACAGATTTTCGTTTTTGTTTTAAAAAAAAGATATTTCTCTACTTGCATGTTGCTGCATGATTTAGGATCGTAAGCCGCCACTCAAGGCGTTATCGGTAATCATTCTGTATGTCTTGTGTGTTATATTCACTTATTTTGCACATTTTATAGTTGGTGTGTTTTCTTTAGCTAGGCTGCTCTTTTTCCCCTAAGCGCATTTTATCACACTGCACGATTATAATTATTTTGGAAAACTTTCTCTAAGCTTTAGGCATGCTTCGCGTAGAACATGTCAAAGTAAAATAATTAGCTAACTCTAAGGCTAAAATGTTTTAGGTAATTATTATAATACCATCATGTAAAGGAATTCCCTGCGACGAAATATATGAAAATTTTTACCTCTCACAATGGATGATCTCTAGTGATTTTAGATGTCATATGTTCTTATGAATTAATCTTTATTTTATTTTCACCTTTAATTTTAATGGTATTTCAATAATTAATAATGTAACGTGAGTACTGATATAATTTAATTTCTAACTTTCTACACAGTCGTATTCGGAGTCAGTCCCTCAAGATTTGCCGAGTGGTCGCGAGGTGATGCGAATATCAGCGACTGATATCGATGATGGGAACAATTCCATTGTACATTATAGCCTAGATTCTAATTCACCAGATCAAGCTTACTTCTATATAGATCCTGACAATGGTGTAATATTTTTGAACAAAACCATTGACGTAAGTATAATTTTTACTGTATACATTTTTTTCCTTTTCTGTTATAAATATTAAAGTTTGTTCAACCTTAACTACGTACTATTTCAAATTTAAATGATCTTAACCTACAAAATAAATTGGGAGCAAGATTTTAAAACTGTAATGTAGATGTATTGCCAAGCTCAGCAGCTATTATAAGGCAATATCCGCTAATTCTATTGTAAATTTATGCAGAAAGTACCAGGCTACAAATTCAAGTTGAGTGCGATAGTAAAAGACATGGGTGATCCGCCGCAACAAAGTTCGATCACTTTGGATATCCAAGTCGTCGAATCTAACAAGAAAAGCCCGTCTTTTATAGAAGTGCCCGACCAGCCGATAAGATTAAAAGAAAATTATGCGGACTTCAACACACCGATAGCTACCGTGAGGGCGGTGTAAGTACTCGAATTTAATTTAGTCTAACAAAATTAAACATTATCAAAGAGAGCTTAAAAGAATCTCCAGGATTCGGAACGAATTAAGTAGAATGTTTTGAGTTCTATTTAATTTGAATAATTTCTTAAGAAAATTAAAGAAGCTTATTACTTTAGTTGGATGTTTTGGTTTATTGTATAATAACTTAATTATTTCGACAAATATTTTTATCGGTTTAATTTGCTTTGGTAATTGTTAATTTGTAACTTATGTCCCTTTTAGTTCAAATATACCGGAGGAGAAAAAATTACAATTCGAATTAGTAATGGGTCAAACAGAGCAAACAAATAAATGGCATACATTCGTTTTGGAACCGGAAGCGGACTCAGCGTATATTAAACTCGGAAACCATTTAGATTATGAAAAAATTACCGATTACACGCTAACTGTTCGGATACAGGTAAGATATTATTGTATGTTAATTCACCTAAATATAAAATGTTTTATTTCACAAATAATTCAATGACTCTAAAAGAACAAAAAGTATGAAATATTGTGATATATTACTAACTTTTCACTATCTAATTTGGATGAAAATATGTTAAATTAATATTGTAAGCCATCGTAGCACAGTGGGACAATGCCTGGCTGTAAACTCGATTGATGCTGGGTCCGATTGCCAATCTAAGGAATTATTAAAGTTATTTTTATTCCCTCACTCTCGTAAGATAAATGCGACGTTGTACTCCGCACTTCCGTGTTAAAACGGAATATTATGTCTGCTTTCTCTGCTAAGCAGGAAACAGCGTGACGCTGCCTTTTTTAAATATAGTATATGTTGAAAAAATATAGCATCATGTTGAAAACATACATATGACGAAAACATTAGCATAAAGTTATGGCGTATTTAATTGAATATATGTTATATACAATAATTATGATTACAGAACAACTACAAGTTAGCAGCCGAAACAATAATTCAAATAGAAATAGAAGATGTAAACGATAATATTCCTATATTCAGTGAAATTAGATCAGGAAGCGTTTTAGAAAACGAACCGCCTGGCACTCCCGTGATGCAAGTGCGGGCTTTCGACGCCGACGGCACTTCAGCTAATAACCAAGTGACTTATGAATTAGGCGACCCATCTGACCCCTTCGCAATAGATAGCATTACGGGAAATATTACTACACTCAAAATATTTGACAGAGAAGAGCGAAGTTTCTATAATATTAAAATAATTGCCACTGATAATTCGGAATCTGCTCTTATACCGGGGAAGCATAATGCTGGTCAACAAGTGTTTTTAATAGAAATAGCTGATAAAAATGACAATCCTCCTCATTTTACTCAAGACACGTATGTCGCAGAATCTATAGCGGAAAACGCTAATATTAATGAACTGGTCACGCAAGTCACTGCTCTGGATACAGATACAGGTATTTAATTTGTCGGAATTAATATGTAAATGTCTTCTTATTTTATTTTAAAGCTTTTTAATATAAGGTCTAAATGAAATAATAATCTTAACGTTCTTGTGTTGGGATATTAAAGTCATTTTTAAAGGCTTTATTGAAATCAACATTATATAGTGTTAGTTACTTTGGAAATGGTTACACGGTGGTAACAGATTTGGTTTTTGCTTGGTGAAATATTTATATTTAAAAAAAATATACATTTCTCTGGTCTAGTTAGAAAAATTACAATGTTAGATTCTCTATCCGAGTGTAAAAATATAATAAGTCTAGAAAAGGTTAAAAGTTGAGAACGGTCGCTGCTATATTTTTCTGTCTACTCCACTCAATGTTGTAGATTTATGAAGATAAAAAAGACGACTTTAATAATTCATTTAATATATTGAAATACATAGCAGTGTAATGTAAATAATACTTCACAAAAATGATCTTAGCACTAGAGAAACTAGCAATGTATTTCATACAAATTATTGTTTTCAGCTTCCGTGGTAACGTACAGTATTGTAGCTGGTAATACATACGACGCGTTCGTAATCCGGAACTTTACTGGCGAAATTCGTGTTAATAACGAATTAGATTACGAAAATATAACTAGTTATAGTTTAGATGTTAGAGCTTTTGACGGTATTTATGAAGATTATGCCAAAGTATTGATAAAAATTGAGAATTTAAATGATAACCCACCTGTCTTCTTGGCTAATTACACGAAGACTATCGAGGAAGAGAAGTTGTATGAAGGGTGTATTGTTAAGGTAAGTTTTTTTAAGTTAAGTCTTGTAAATTACATTATAACGTATTTTTTTAAAAATGATGGTATATTTTTTAGTATAATTACTGAATATCATTTCCTCTTATATGTCAATTATTGGATTGGTTATAGTTTGACTTGTACTTGGATTTCACTTTTGACAAAACAAAATATTATATTTACATACAAATATTCCTAAATGTAATATGTAAAATTTTATTTCATTGTTTTTGCTAAACCAAATTAAAGCTTACAGTTCAATAATAAAATTCCTATTGATTTCTCATTAAATGTAACATATAATGTTTAAATGTGTTTACTTTTTACCAGGTTGAAGCATACGACCCAGATTTAGATAGAAACGAACCACAAAATATAGTATATTCATTAGTTAAACACGAACAAAAGGAATTTCTGCAAATTGACAACGATGGTTGTCTTCGCCTGACGAAACCGTTAGACAGGGATCAGCCATCAGGGTTCACGAGGTGGCAGATCCTCATAATGGCAGCCGACCACGGTGGAAGACTTGGTTCCGACAGCTTAAGATCGACTACAGAAGTCATTTTAGAATTAACAGATATAAACGATAACGCGCCGTTTTTGACTAATGTAAGTATTTTTATATTAATTTCTCTTCTAATGGTTTTAGTAGCTACGATTAAAAATAAAGCAACTCTTTTCTTATACTATTCGTCTAAAATCCTAGGAAATGCGTGTAATGGCAAACGATCTGATAAAAAGCGGATGTACAGTAAAAAATGTTACTTTGAAGACGGAATCCTGAAACATTACGCCATTATTGCTTTAGATTTGCAGCATTTTATTTTTGCTCATACAAATAATTACCCCTTTTAAATCTTCAAAGGACGAACATGCAATTTCCTTATAGAATCCATTCTAGTTTTATAGACCATTTTAAAGGAATAGCTGTCGATAAATTTAAATTGTACCATCAAGACTAAACCTTTTTGCGGAAACCATCTGTTTTCAGTGGATATTATAACGATTTACCTGTTTTTTGATAGCCTTTGGAAAGTAATGTGTAAAAATGTGACCGAAATGCCATATAGAACGTATAAAATCTTGGGGCAGCATAGTGGCTGGTATAAAATCTTGGACTATCATCTTAGTCTTTTTGATTTTTTACAAGTTTTTGACTGAATGTAATAGTGTACGACCAAATCAAATATATATCCCAAATTGGTAAACATAGTTTAATGGTTTCGTCTAAGCAAACACAGCGTTGAGTTCCGCAATCAAGCATGCAATGATTCTAAACCGACAAAACACAAACAGTGCGACTTATCTTACTCTACTTATTTGCTCACAAATACTATACATATATTTATGTGATTAAGGTTTTGCATTCTAATACCCAAGTTTAGTTTTATCAGCGATTGTTATTCAGTATCAGACTGTAATTCCGTTCAAATTACGTTGAATTAATTGAGAAACTTTTACTTTCGTATAGATAAACTTCATAATAAAGTTCTATTTCAAACAAACATTTTACGTGCAGGATTAAAGGCTAAATTTTGTATGCATTAAGAGTTGGAATGACAATATTTTTTTTAGTTATGTGTGAAAAAACAAATAAATGACTACAGAAACTACGCATAAAGGCTGCTCACAGCAATAAAACTATAGGTTTTACAATATAAAAATTGTGGCAAGATATGAATCTGTACGTCAAACGTTTAAAGTGTATAAAATGAATTCTACAAGTAGAATGTTGATTTACAAAGTTAAATCCTCCATGAATCGAAAATTTAACTCGATTTTTTTGATGTCTCTTCAATTCCTCCTACAGAGGTTTTGCTATATAGAAATTATTAATTATGATTTAATGGGCCAGTCCTATTTGTCATTTTTAGATGTTATCAAAAGAGACGTGGGTTTAAATCTTAGGAACTTTAAGAATCTTTAAGACACTCCGCTCTTTTACAACAATTCTGTTCCCCACTTTCCGCTGAATTGAGGCATTGCGTGCTGAATGGCGGAACTCAACGGCCAACGACCCAGGAAATGAAAATACTAACATTTCCTGGAGTGTGAATCGAACCCACAACCTGTCGCGTTTACAGTTGCACGCTTATGCCTCTGCGCCACAACAGGCGACAGGCGTAACTAGAACATAAAAACAACCATATAAAAATGCATTTAATTGCATTTAATATATCCATACAAATCAAATACAAACAAAAGCTAGTAGTATAGAAAGTAAAACTGAAATCCTACACCATCTCGTGTTCAATTTCAAATGTTCTCGAATATCTTGATTAAAAACGATTGTCTGCGGGAATTGCTTTGTTTGACGTTAGTTATTTTTTTATATTGCGAAAGCATTCGTATTTAATTTGCTGGTTTGTATATTAGTAAAATAGGTCGCTTTTAGATTAAGCTTGACCATGTTATTATTCATACAAATATATTTAAAAGAAGGCACTCTTGACACAGTGAAATATTTGACTATAAAAGCAATGGTTAAGGATTCGATTCCCACTCAGTGTAATAATTTTCGTTTCCACTTTCTGGTAAGACTAAGTACGTAGTTGAGTTCCGCCAATAAACACTCGAATGTTTCTAATATAGACAGAAATTGAAGAACAGAGTGTCTTGACACTAGGTTCTCTCCGCTTACCCTGCTATGAGAGAAAAGCCGTGACGCTATATGTTACGCGTAAGCGTGTTTGTTAACGTAAAATAAAATGTCATATATTGAATCTTTCTCTCTTGAGGATCCTGAACTTTTCCATTACCAAAAAAAATAACTTATCAGCCTTATTTTCTCTCAAGGTGAAGACACTTTTCTATGTTTCCTGTCTCATCTGCCTATTACATTTTTTTAAATCTATAAGTAATACTAATAAATATAAAATATTACTTTTATGAAAATAAAAAAATTAAAACAATTGAATTAGCACTTAATATCAATAATTATTTTAAAAAAATATATGATATTTATACCAACAATATAGTAGTTCCAAACAAAGTCCATATATACGGGTATCTAAACTCGATGCACGGTGTATTAGGGCAGCTATATTGCTTGTCTATCAAAAAATCCCTTTGACGAGGGTACAAATAGTGAGGGAACAAGTGTCTAATGTAATATTTCATAGCCTCACACGTATATCATGTAGTCGTGTCATAATATACTGTACGTATTCCGTGGATTTACTCGTGTAAAATGAAAAAAATGGGATTATTTTTTCAATCGTTCAAATCAAGATTTTTTTTAGTAATATTTTAAATACTAAAGTTTTGCCAAATTCCATAAATGAAAAACATGAAAGCTTAGTATTACGATATTCGAACAAAGAAAATATTGAAACAAAAAATTCTATTGGATTCTTTCGCTATATATACATAGCTAGTTCTGAAAATAAAAATGCATATAAGTGAAAATAATAAGATATATTTTTTATATAAATGCAAGAAGGAAAAGCTTTCGGCTTCTTTTTCTAAAAGAATGCGGACAGGGAAGTGTGAAATTTGGCCTACTTAAAGTTTATATGGAGTAGGAGTGCGGAAATGCATTCAATATATAAAATAAACGTTGCAGACACCGCCATGAACATATACTTTTTACTTTTACGGGTCTACTTGTAAACTGACAAAAATAAAAGAAGGTAATGTGATTATAGAAACAAGTGACAGTTTAAGTGCTTACATAAACACACTTAAGAACGACATTTTTACGTCTAAAATCACAAGTGTGCGGCTGCAAACGTGACAGATTGTGGGTTCGATTTCCACTCCAGGAAATGTAAGAGTTTAGTATTTTCATTTCCTGGATTTGGTAATAAGGCAAAGCGCGGCGTTGAGTTCCGCCACTCAGCACGCAATGCCTCAATTCCCTACCTCTACCTACCCTGCTATATCCGGGATACAGCGTGAAGCTAACAAAAAATCTAAAACCTAGACTGATCGTATAAAACGACTAGTGTAGGTACACAATGTAATATGAAGATAAGCCTCCAAAATTCAGCCCAGATGCTTTCATCCACATAAAATCTCACCCGTACTTATATCCGAGAAATATTTATCATGAAAATAAATCTACCTTTCAGTGGAAATATATCCAAAGGCTATATGCTTGACTTCGTACATTGTAGGGAACTAACGATGTCTAAGAATGTGTCTAACAAGACAATTTTCCAATGCAATTTGCTTTGCTTTTCGAATCTAGAGAGAAAATCATTTATTAAGCCCAATTGCTCCACCTAAACGATTTAAGAGAAGCGAGCATAATTTGAACAGGGAATCCGACGTCCGCATGTGGGATCTAAAAAGTAGATACTTAAGTACAATTCGTATCTCACTTATAAGTTTCCTTTTAGGTAAACCGCTGGGGATACCCACTTGTCAATTTTTCATGCAAATGCCCTACCTATAGAGTCCCTATTTTTTATTTGTATAGTCCTTCAATCCTCGACTTAGGTTGGGTTCCTCAATTTACATTTTAACTATCACTAATATATAGACCAACGAATATATTAATTGAAAGAGATTGTTTTTGTGTAAATAATACAGAAGAAGGAATGGGAAGATTTGTATATTTAGTTAAATATGGAGGCGAAATGTTTTATATGGAGAGGCAGAAGGCTATGTGCAAAAATTCAATTTAGCTAAAAAAGACTCGACTAGTAACTTATGTTATATTACATCTTAAGTGCAATTACCACTTTCCTTATAAGAATTTTTAAATATATAAATGAGTATTTTATTTATATATATTTTGAAGTTAAATTCGAACCTAGAACTAATGAATAATCCTTACTAATATTATAAATGTGAAAGTAACTCTGTCTGTCTGTCTGTTACGCTTTCACGCCTAAACCACTGAACCGATTTTGATGAAATTCGGTATAAAGATAGCACTGAACTTAGGAAAGGACATAGGATACTTTTTACGGTGAAAAAAAGGGTGGAAGAGGTTGAAATAGGGGATAAAAGTTTGCATGGAAGTTCCTTATTGTCAAACATAAAATCATGTAAGATTGTTCAACTGTTTACAACTTTCACACCTAAACCACTTAACCAATTTTGACAACTAGTCTAGTAGTAGGCTGCTCCTTACCATGTCGCGCGATATAACCGAGTTCCACGCGGGCAAAGCCGCGGGCGGAAAGCTAGTACCTAATAAATTAATGAGAAACATTTCAACTACACAAAACATTGTGCGTATTGTTTTTGTCAAAATTAATGTAATCGCTTACCATTTCGTAACAAATATAAATATTGTGTAATCGAATATGAAAACTGAACATATATTCATGGCATTTTTAAAAGTAAATATTTTATTATTAGTAAATATAGATTGCAATGGCATACGTAAATATCACGTACATTCATATTCGTAATATGTGGCAGGTATGAAGGTATTGTAAATTTTAAAATTTTAAACATTAATAATTCTTCTATTTACACTGTATACGTGTAAATAAATTGTACACTTTTTGTCAGTTATCTCTTAAGTCATAATAATGAAATGATGTTTTTAAGTTATTTATATATATAGATATACTAACAGATAAACTACAGGCAAAACTATTGGCCACAGAAGAATGAAATTGACATGTAGGCTCCTTAGGATGTGTACGACAGCACTAAGAGATGTTTTCTCGAAACTCCTGCAATAACGGAAAAAAGGTTTAGGTTTTATAGTAGCAAAAGAAGTCGCGAGATACAGCTAGTAATGGAGGTGCATAAAATAATCACGTTACTTACTTCGTCTGATAGTTCATACCTTTTTCTCACGCACGTAACATGTCCTTTTAAAGGAATTTAACCAATCGCTTGTGCCAACAAGGAAACAACATATGAACATACTTAATGCAATCTTTCGTTGACATTTGAACATATGAACTTACGCAAAAATAAAAAATTGTAATCAGTATGATGAACTTTTTAAATACAAAATGTATTTAAAATACATCTTAAAAATCGCTTCAGATTGAAAATTCTTTATTTCTCGCTTATTTAATGACAGTGCGTTATTATTTTTCAATACATACATACATACATACCTTCACGCTGTATCCCGCATTTAGCAGGGTAGGCAGAGGGAACCTAGTGTTAAGACACTCCGTTTCCCACTTTCCGCCGAATTGAGGCATTGCGTGCTGAGTGGCGGAACGCAACGCCGCGCTTTGTCTTGTTACCAAACCCAGGAAATGAAAAATTCCATTTCCTGGAGTGAGAATCGAACCCACAACCTGTCGAGCTTACAGTCGCACGCTTGTGCCTCTGCGCCACGACAGGCATTTTTCAATAATAATACTATTAATATGTTTGTTTAAAATCACTTACTATTGAAAGCAAAAACAAACCTATATTAATTTTATAAACGGGTACACTTTAGAATTTGACTTATCTCCCAGTTATGATGTAGATTGTATAGCAATATTAGATTAGCGACGGTCGCTGCAGCCAGGTTAGTTTCAAAGTCGAATAGATGAATCGTCCTTTGTAAGCAAAGACAATTGGCGGATTACTTTGAGAGCTGCTGTGGATTTACGAGTGCTATCAGGATTCGCCATTTTGTGTAATACTCTTTGTTTGATACACAAAATTAATTAATTATTACATAATCATATAATGTTAAATCTTATTTAAATCTTCACAAGAAGCGTTTAACTGTAAGCCCGATAGGTTGTGGGTTCGATTCCCACTCCAGAAAATGTAAAAGTTCAGTATTTTCATTTCCTGGGTTTGGTCACAAGGCAAAGCGCGGCGTTGAGTTTCGCCACTCAGCACGCAATGCCTCATTTCGGCGGAAAGTGGGGAACGGAGTGTCTTAATACTAGGTTCTCAGGTTCCCTCTGTCTACCCTGCTTAAAAAAAAATGACTTTACTCGTACTTGCTTTCAGTACAGTGGCACAGCGTGCAGCATCTCACTTTAAACGCTGTGGGTTGTTGGTTCAATTCCCTGTTGGAGGAATGATTAAAATTAATTTAAGATTTCGCTTTAGGAAAACAAAGCGCTGCATTAGGTTACGCCAATCGACACGCAATGCGAGACACGCAACGCAATGTAATTCTATGCGGGATAAACTGTGAAGCTGAAAAAAAAACATTACATAATAATTATAATTTACCACTTCCGGTATATAATTATAAGCCTACCTTCTTGCTAAAGCTAGATAAGACATAATCAATTTTACTTGCAGACTCAACCAGTTATATGGTACGAAAATGAAGCACCCAGTCAGGTGGTTATACTAACAGCGAAAGACTACGATTCAGCGGAAAACGGCCCCCCTTTCACCTTTGCACTCAACGAATCAGCCAGTTTCGATATCCGATCGAAATTTCACATACAAGGTAAACCAATCTTTTCAGAAAACCGAAAGATTTCCAAGTGGTGCAGTTCCCACGCGTAAATCTGTTGACGCTGTCTATAGCTTATGTCCAATGGTTATGTGGACTCATATATAATATCAGCAGTTCAAAATCAAAATTGTATATTTTGCAAAACACACGAGTTGATGAAACAATTGAAAATAATATAACTAAGATTACTAGGAATTTCATTTGTCATGCCGTTTTTTGTAATTGCAGTTCAAGCTTTATACATATCGTGTATACAAAATAATTGCTCAATTGATACGTATAGCAATTTTGAATGTTTATATAATATACCTAATGGAATTTTGTTGAATCATTCACAATATTCTGATGTATGTAGAAATTTTACAACCATTTTTATATCTACCTGTAGTAATTCGATAAGCAAAATTTCTTGAAGCCATTTAATCTTAAACGCTTAATCTTTGTCCTTCTTAGGATCATTTGCTTTATAGCTAAATCATGCTAAACTATACAATGCCTTATATTTAATGAAACAAGCCTAAAGTCACCTAGGCACTTTACGTTCTTGCGGAGATGGAAAACATTCTATGGAAATTTGTCTGAGCGGAAAAGCTTTAGAGCTTCATTCACCCGTCAATCTTCGGCTAAGCAAAAGACAGCGTCAGCACTCAGATAGTATTGGAACTACCTTACATAAAAACTTCGTTTAACCTAAAATCGAATAGATAACAACCGTTATCAACAATAATAACTCCAAAACCAACATTTAGCGATAATATTTTGACGCTAAAGGGATAAACACTTTGAAGATCACTGATGCAAATTAAATAAACAAGTTGGGTTATTTAAGTTCATCTCAATGCTGCTCAATCTCAACAACACGGAATTTTAAGGAGGCGACCAAATTGAATTTTCAATCAATTAATGTAGTTAAAATGCAATAAATGGCGCTCGAAACCAACTCGTAACTTTGTTTTGGAGTGCCAATTCAATTTTAGTCGTTTCCTCATTCAAGTTTGCGTGTTGATAATTGTAACTCGTGTCTACGGAAATTATTTAGTAGGAACGTTGCAAACTTTTTCGTTTAAGTAGGCCTTCTTCTGAGTTTAAGTCTTGCGAAGTTTAAACGCGATCGTGTGTGTTCATTTTGGTCGTATAAACATTTAGAGGGCTATTAGGGGTATAACTTCGTAACTTGAGTACGTTGTGTAAACAAAATCTTCTTAATCAGATTTCCATCAAACAGGCGTGATTAATCAATTTAAACGTCGATTAAATTTATATGAAAAGACGTTTGAGACTTCATTAATTAAGCTACGTAACTTAATAAATTGGACACTATATGAAGTATAATGTTTAGGGACGAGTATCTCTTTTTAAGATATATATTTTAAGAAAGTGAGTAAACAGAACTAAAACACAAATAGCTGCTCCTCGATTTTACTTGTAATTGTTTGTGTGCTTTATTTAAAAATAGCAATATGAATTTTAAGTAGAGTCTTCCGCTGGGAAGGTTCCTCAAAATGCCAATAAACCCACCCACAACAAATCTGCTTATAGTTTAGGACTGATCGCAGATCAACACAGAGGGAAAAAAAAAAAAAAAAAAAAAGTAGTTAAAAAGTAGAATTGTTCCCTAAGTATAATTCAATGAATGAAAACTTAATTATTCATCTATTAGTTTCACAAATTTATAAAAGTATTACCTAAATAATGACGTAAAAATGGAAGCAGTCTAAATCAAAATAAGCGCAGCAATTACCTCGTGTTAAAAAAATATAGTTAAAATATCAATATTTTCGAGAAATTTTTATAAATTATGAATATATTTTAAGGAAAACAGAATTTAAACGTAAACCTACATTACTTGTATATGTATGCCTAAAATATGTTTCAGATTCGATACATATAAATGCTTTATCAACTTTCTTTTCCAATCATTAAAATTCAAATAAATAAAATATCATTCAAATTAGTTTAGCAATATACTTGTAAGAAATAGATTTTATATGTACTTTCATATAACTCAAAATGACACAAGCCTTCATTTACAACGAATCTCAAATAAATATTTCTTGCAGGAAACATATTATCAACGCTCGTTTCATTCGATCGCGAGCAGCGGAAAGAGTACAAAATACCGGTGGCTATTACGGATTCCGGTACTCCTCGTTTGACGGGCGTTTCAATACTGCACGTCGTGATCGGCGATAGGAATGACAATCCGATGGGGCCTGGACATAGCGACATATTTGTGTATAATTATAAGGTATTCATGGTTTCTTTTATATATATTTTTTCGTGGATTTGGTGGAGAGATTATGAGAAAGTGGAACAATAAGAACTAAACTATAGACTTTTGCCTGTGAAATAAAGAAGGCAATATTTCTTGATTAGGTATGTATATATGTATAAGAGATAACGACACAATTAACAATTTTTATTAAAATATTTAGTAAAATATATAGTTTTGTAGTAATATTTAATGTTACAGTAATAAAAATGAAATGGAAACTGCCAATGTTGAAATGAATCTAAACAAATTCACCAATATACATTGCTAGCCATATATAAAAAATAATATTAGTATTTCATAAAATACAATTTTTATATGAGCATAGCAAAATTTGATCAACATCTATTAAAATGCTTTTCGAACAAGCTCCGACGTGAACGTTTTCGACGTATTGATACGTTCATAATGGATGTAACAAAACGATACTCTCACTTCGCTTCGGGTATTTTTATGAAAAACTTTCATGAAAGTGAACACGCAACGAAATTACATTCAATTATCTAATACGATTCACTTATTACATATGTTTCTTCTTAAATGTTAAATTATTCTCATTACTTGTCGAATTAAATATATATGTATGATAATTCCAAAAGACGAACGAATATTTTAGGATTGAATAGAAATTTGTATGCGATTTGAACCTGCTACTTCAATTTTAAAACTAAGTCCTTCCTATTCTACGTAATTCGATATTATATAGCAAAGCTACCATCCAGTATATAATATAGTCATATCAACATCTAAAATATTTATAAAATTAAAAAAGTAAAAACATCACAATTTTTACTAAAGACATACACTTAACAAAAAACAATTTGTAACACAACTCATACATACATACATATATATTAATATTTAATGTATTGTTCCATAACGCTATCAGACGGAAACGTATTTCAACGAAATATACAGATGGCGATATTACGTGAGTATAAATTGGCAATTTGTGTTTAGAAAAGACACTTTGTCTCCTTGTTCTTTATTATCATCTTTCATTTGTCTTATTTTTGTGACGTACTGGATGGATCTACGGTCATGCGCCATTTAGTAATCTAAAGGTTCTAGTTTCCCATTTATTTTTTTATCTATATCTATCTAGGTTTTAGTTTCCCATTTATTTTTTTGTGTTCGTTCATATAGTTTTGTTTTCAATTACTTTTTTCGAACCCTTAGAACAGTTATTTTCAGTTATCATATATTTTGGTATGCATGCTAGTAACTTCTCTAAATATTCCATTATGTAGACCATATGAAATGATAATTTTGTAACTCAAAAAGCACAAAACGTATAATAATAATAAAATGTACTTTCACAGCAATAATAAGGCCTTCGTTTAACTTTAATCGGGTGCGTTATGAGATTAACGCACCTTTTTTTTGCAACTTAAATTATGAACTCGTCATTGCTAATATA